>JASTWL010000642.1:0-103225 GCA_035220575.1 Temnothorax rugatulus | reverse complement strand
TTTCAGCAGTTTGATGAGAAGTCTAATGTGCTCGTCCTCGTCCTCCTCCATGTTGTCGACAATCTTTTTCAGCGGTGCGACGAGAAATCTAAAGTACGCTTTCGCAATTCATCCATTTTAATGGTCTCCAAAACGCTAAGTTTATCGAGAATCGAATCCATCATTTTCACAGTCTCGTTGATGAACATCACGGCTTCTAATCTTCTCGTTGCTGTCCATGTGAGGCTCAGAATTATGAGAAGATGTACTGTAGAAGAAAAAAGAATTAAGTATGGAAAAAAAATATATGAAAAATGTAATTGAAACTTACTGTTTCTCGCACGTATCATCCTGAATCGGAACGTAATAATTCGCACCGTGAGTGTTCATCGTATCTGGAGGCTGTTTGCAGAGCGATGTACTCGAACCGTATCAAACTCTCGACTGCGCGCTAGAATCCTCGTAGACCATTTATACGTACACAAAATTGCAAAATCCTGCAAATAGCGCCGATGTACGGGTGCTGCATTGATGCAGATCAAATTACCGAAAGTCAAAGGCACGTTATCGTTTTCAAGAACATGTCGCGACGTGTCTCGCGATGATTTCATCGAACACGTGCAAAACTGCGAATCTTGCATTTTTCTGGTCGATGTACGGTTGCTGCATTGATACAGATCAAATTACCGAAAGTCAAAGGCACGTTATCGTTTTCAAGAACATGTCGCGACGTGTCTCGCGATGATTTCATCGAACACGTGCAAAACTGCAAATTTTGCATTTTTCTGGTCGATGTACGGTTGCCGCATTGATACAGATCATCGACAACAACTAACCACGTTACGGTATCGCAAAGTTGTTAAATCTTTTTTGTATCGACCATTCTAAACCGCTGACGGTGGACAAGGAAACGGTAGACAGATGGAAAGATAATTTTAGATACAGTGATATGTATTTAATATACATTTATTTCTCATGTAGCGCAATTAATAGTATCTAAAGCGTAGGTCAACAGTTCACAATCTATTAGCGAATTTTTATCGTAAAAATCAATCAAGACGCGTTACATTTATCGGTGATACAATTTTGACGTAAAATTGTTACATATTGTTTAAATTTTTCACTTACGCCATGAACATTTTGGCATAGTTGAAAATACACATTCTCGACGCAATGTTCCAGTTCGAACAAGAAGAGTACGGTTGACGGTTTCATGTACAAGCTGGTGTCGCACGATGTCAATTTTACAATATTTGCGTCACGTATTTTAACGAGTTCCAGATCTCGAAACGCTAGCGATGATGGCTCAGGTGACTGCACGAGTCGCTGAATATCTGCACGTCTCTCGATGAACGTCACCCACGTTGCGTGATGCAGAATTATCCGATTGCCACGGTTATCGCCAATAAGTATATCCACAGAGGACATAGGTCCGCGTTGATTGCAACATCCAAAAATTTATACGCTGTCGATGTCAAGGCAAATCTCCTTCCCAAAATACGAGGCGTGTAGCGCGGTTTAGCAAAACTGAAAAAATACAATTATGTTTATAAAAGTTTTTTTTGCACAAGTATATGCGAAAATTAGCGGTACTTACTCATTGTGCTGTTTCTCACACGTTTCATCTTGAATCGGAACGTAGTAGTTCGCACAGTAAGTGTTCATCGTAACTGGAGGCTGTTTGCGACGTACTCGAACCGTATCAAACTCTTGACTGCGCGCTAGAATCCTCGTAAACCATTTATACGTACACAAAATTGCGAATCTTGCAAATAGCGCCAATGTACGGCTGCTGCAGGGTGACCACCACAACAATCCACATATATGTTAAATGTGATATCTTTGTCAAGAACATTCGTGATGAGATCACCTCATCGGGCAATAGCATCAAATATGATTTTGTTTTCAAGAACATGTCGCGACGTGTCTCGCGATGATTTCATCGCACACGTGCAAAACTGCAAATTTTGCAATTTCGCATAAGTCAATGACATGATATCTTTTTCAAGGACACATTGCGATGATTTCATCGAACACGTGCAAACTGCAAATCTTGCAAATATCGCCGATGTGCAGCTGCTGCAGATTATACAGATCAACTGCTGTCGAACCGCTATCAAACATCTTTAAAACAACTAAAACATCTTTAAAAACAGCTACCAAAACAACTAAAACATCTTTAAAAACAGCTATCAAACAACTAAAACATCTTTAAAAACAGCTATCAAAGAAGTAAAACATCTTTTAAACATCTTTAAAACATCTTTAAAAACAGCTATCAAACAACTAAACCATCTTTAAAACAACTATCAACAAGTAAAACATCTTTAAAACATCTTTTAAACATCTTAAAACAGCTATCAAACAACTAAAACATCTTTTAAAACAACTATCAAACAAGTAAAACATCTTTAAAACATCTTTTAAACAAGTAAAACATCTGTTGTGCCCCTTTTTCGGGACACTGGGATTCAATCTTTCCAAGGAGGAGGCGGGAGCATTGACTAACACGTGTGAATGCAATAAACACAACTTTTACTAATTACTTCGCCTTTACAACTTATTTCGTATAAGACCCGTTCGTCCGCTGCCCGACTCCGACTGCCCTCTCTTATCTGGTGGTCGCTTCCTTTTGTATCCTCGTCTTGTCCTTCGATATCGCTGAGTTGCTCGATCGTATGTGGGCCGATCGCGCAACTCCTCTCTTGCTGATTCGGCGTTGCGTAATTCTTTCTGGCCTTCGCAGTCGCGTTCCCAATTGTTCTTCGCGGTCTTTATTCTTAATACTATTTATTGTTATATTAATTGGGGGCCGCAACACATCTTTAAAAACAGCTATCAACAACTAAAACATCTTTAAAACATCTATCAAACAACTAAAACATCTTTAAAAACAACTATCAAACAACTAAAACATATATATTATACTACAAACTATGTGGGAAAAGGGAAATAAAACATTTATACATATATACATATATATAGTTTATTTCAAAAAATCACTACTGTTCTGGTGTCGCGACCACCAGTTACATATTTTTAATACATTTTGTAATGCGCAATTCTTAACATGTTTTCGCATCGTATAGTATTAGTAACATCTAGATTATTTAGAGATTCGATATCTTCGTAATCTGCGTCCAAAGTCTCAATGTTTAGGTTTCTTCTCGCTTTATTCTCAAGCAGATCCACCAGCCATTCTCGTTTCTGGCATCCCTTGACGTACACAAGAGTCGACGTCTCGTCGCCCTCTCCAAGTACTGCCGATGTAATTAGATGTTTCGCCATGCTGTACGGCACGTTTCCGTCCTCCCATCGTAGTCCATGGTGATTGCGAATCAACCAGGAAGCGCATGACTTGTCGGATTTTGTGAGGAGACTCCACGGCATGGGGAGTGTAAATATGTAATGCGCCAAAACGGTCCCGTTTCTCAGAACCGCCACCTCCTTTACGACAAATTTCATCCCGACGATGAATCCTTGCAGATCGACAAACGTTGGTACGATCATGACGAACGGCGGAGCAATCTGTATCTTATCGCGATACATCTATGCCTCTTATATCGCAATATCTGCTGATATTGCAATTTACATGATTTTGCGCACTACGTTCGACAACGGACAGTATTCGATTAGGCGATCATGCAAGATGAGACAATAGGCGGTAGTATTTGCCGGTACATTCTCTTTGCAGTCAAATTCTATTCGCACATCCACGGTGGCGCTCTTGACAGATTCGTTTTGTCGCGAGCAATCGATGACAACAAAAGGTCCTTCTGTCAGGAATGTATACACGCTGCAAAGCGTATTACTGTCATCATATCCGTAATAAGTTTTACGAAAACATACATATCGAAAAGGATGGCGTATCGATTTTTGCCAAAATCCAGATTCATGTCATCATACGGATAACATTCGGAGTTTAGATAAAGTTTCACGTTGATCAAGTTACAGTCATCGAATACGCTAACATTTCGCGACATGATATTCTTGCGGCCGGTCTGCAGCGCAAAGATAACGTACCGCGGCTTCTCCAGCTGAGTCGCCGTTTTGACGGCCCACGAATGCTTGGTCGTGCTCTGCAACATGGGCCACTCATACAGATCCCACGACGGAAACTAACACTAAGATATCGCCCGCTTTCCAAGGCCCGTAGCATGGATAGCTTATTGACCTCGTTTAATGTAACGTGAGGCATTCGCCACTGTACTTTAAACAGTTCGATTTTCGGCTCCGTCGCCGGATCTCCTATAATGCAATTGTTATCGCTACTCGCACGTTTCGAAACTATTTCTTGACGACCGTTAACAATCACGCGTTTGTAATCCTCGCAAAAGCCCAGCAACTTCTTGAGCGGTACGTAAAAGCTGAAGTATCCTTCCGATATGCTCGATGTAACGTCCCATCCAGCATTCCGCATGAGTAGAGATTCGTTATACGATAGCGATACGTAGTTCTTGATGGTAGTGGCTATTCCAACGTTTCTGTTGCGATCAATCTCTACGCCATTGAGCTCGAATCGAATTTCATCAAACATGAACGCTACGCAATTATTCGCAAGCGTTGCCTGAGACTCGTCGTCGTCATTCCTTTTCTTTATCGTCAATCTTCCTTCAACGTAGAGAGAGCTCTCGCACGGCAATGTGTATAAATCCTGCTGTTGTATGGGTATTCTTATCTCATCGTTGTGTCCAAATGTCGTGTTGGCGTACGGATTGTACGTGTGTGTCTCAATCTTGACGATGCTATCATCAAAGATCGGTTCACCTCCAATGTTTAAGATATTAGCCATTTCGTACGACGAAACCCAATGACTTCAAAAATTCAACGTTCGACGCAGTGAGTTTCTTCTTTGGCGATCGGATTGTCTCTCTAATTTTCTTTCTCGTCTGTTGCACCTGCTCAGCTTCGTTCAGTACGAGCATCTCACGTTACCGCTGTCGTCTTCGTACGTGCAGTCTAACGGTGATTTCCTCTCCGCGAAAATCAATCAATCGACCGTCCTGATCCACGACGCGAAGCGTCAAGTCCGAAATGCTTCGGACGATGATCGGAAGGTAAATGATCTGTGCCGGCGTTTCCGATATCTTATATCCTGGAGGCACACTCGGTGAAAACTCGTGTATCGTGTGCACGTACTTGTCGTTGCTGTACGCACCCGCGGTCACGTTGCACTCTATGCGCATGATGTTTACGTTGATGATATTTATCGGAACATCCGATTCGTGCCATTGTCGCGACTCCAGCACGCGATTCGTTGAAAATCCCAGCAGCGATCCAATGTTGTTCGGTTTTTTGAAATTTATCCGATAAGCGCACTTGATCTCGCTCTTCATCGTATTGTTATTAGCCCGAATAATAATCAATGGGTGCTCTCCATCTTCGTTTGTCGAGACATTATTGGAGTGGTTCCATAAAAGGGCGCGTTTCAGATACATGTCTATATCACGCAGTTCATACGATCCTTCGGGAATGGTAATCTCCTTGTCGTCGTCATAGTAGAATTTATTGTTCGACGAATTTACATTCGGTATCGTGTGATAGGTTTCAAAATCTGTCAGACCGAGCTCGTAATCGCCATCGCTCAAATCCACGACGGGAAAGTAGCTTACCGCGAGGATGCTGCTCTTGCCGGTGAGCGTAAATGTCAGTGACATGTTTGAATGAATACTGAGATTAAACAGCGTAACGCCGGTCTTTAAATTGATTGTCAACCGTCTGTAGAAAGCGCAGACACAGTTGTCCGCAATTGCTCTGATCGTATCGCTGATAAGGCGTGCGATTGTACTCTATTACATTGTTCTTCAGATACTGCGCCAATTCTCTCGGTGGTCGAAGATTGCCAAAACTGTCGAAATATATGGCACGATCTCTCCTCTTCGCGTACGCCACGCAGTGAGTACCCGGTCCCTCAGCGTTATCTAAATTCACGATGCCACTCTCGTTTCGACGTACACCGCCGATCGGTAACGAGTCGCGCATGAAAATACCTCTAAAATATGGAATGCGCATACGTTTTGCCAATTGTTGCAGTTGTACGTTGGTAGTTATACCCTTGGGGATTTTTAGCGCCTCTTCGACGTTTTTTTTTTTCTCGAGACTCCCCGTCCGCGTTTGTACGGAGCGAGATAAAGTCCGTGATCTTCCATGGCGCGATTGTGACGTTGCATCTCTTCCAGCTGACGCCGCGCGGCTTTGTTATCGTTCACGACCTTTGCGACTCCCGCCGCTCCGCCGACCAGCGATCCGAGAACCCCCAACAACGGAAGGATCGGCAGGATACCGCCGCGTTTCGCTACCGGAAGTATTCGCTTGTTCTTCTTCTTTTTCTTCGTTTTCAAACCCATACCGAGTTTCGTTTTAGTCTTCATGGCCGCCCAGACGGCTGTAGCTGCTGCTTTCTCTCCGAGAGTCGAATCTTTGGCGGTGACACGTTTTCGCGCTTTCGCGGCGAGTATATTGTCTGCCACGTGTCGTTCTGCGAGATCGTTGCTACGCGAGTAAGCTATATCGTGCTCGCGACACGCTGCGTCCAATGGATTAATACCCTGATCACCTCTTGCCAATCGTGTTTCCAAACGAGTTCCCGGACCACAAAATTGATAGCCGGGGATATGCAATTCGATCGGAAGTGCGTTTATCGCGCGATTTACTAGACCTCCACAAATTTTTTTCGTAGACATTCGCCGCAGTTCTTTATCAACGGCGCGGGACCGTCGACGTGCGTTCGCTGACACGGTTGATTGTAATGCTCGTAACAACGACGATATTGCTGAACCTCCGAATCTGCCTTGTTCCGGAAGCTTATCCCACAAATAATCTATGTAATTATAAAACTGTCGTAGTAGAATGACCTTTGGTATATACTTTAACTGCTCGGCGGTTAAATCGTAAATATCGCTGTTATCCGACACGAGCAAAAACATTTTAAGCACTGAGCATCTCAGCTCTACGCGCCTCTATAAATAGGCCAGCTTTCTCGATACTGTATTTCATTCGTTGTGGAGGAGAGGTAAAATGCGGTTCGACAGTCGCGGACGATCAAAGTGACAAACTTTGACGATAAGATGCAATTAACGAAAGAGGTACGCAAACATGGAGACATGCTACCGATTTCTATACGCGGTATCATCTGCGGTCCGTCGAATTGCGGCAAGACAAACGTCTTGATAAGCTTGCTGGAAAGTCCGCACGGTGTACGTTTCGAGAACGTGTACGTGTACTCAAAATCATTGCAACAACCGAAATATCGATATTTGGAGAATATACTAACACCGATAGAAGAGATTGGCTACTTTACGTTCTCGAATAACAGTGACGTCATTCCACCGAGCGAGGCGCTCCCGAATTCTATTTTTATCTTTGATGACGTGGCGTGCGACAAGCAGGATACGATAAGAGAATATTTTGCAATGGGCCGGCACGCGGACATTGACTCCTTCTATCTTTGTCAGACATATGCAAAGATACCGAAGCATCTTATACGCTGACAATGCAAATTTATTGATTATGTTTAAACAGGATGGCACCAATCTGAAACACGTATACAACGATCACGTAAACACAGATATGTCTTACGATGATTTCATTAAATTGTGTCATACATGTTGGCGACAAAAGTATGGATTCGTGGTGATAGACAAGGACAGCGCGATTTCGAATGGTCGATACAGAAAAGGATTTAACGACTTTGCGATACCGTGACGTGGCTAGTTGTTGTCGACGCGTCGATTGAACAACATGGACAGCAGTGAGGAGATTAGAGAGCGTGAGAGGATAGCAAATCAAATTGCGAAAACGAGCGATTCGATTCGCAAAAAGTATCACGCCTTGAAAACCGGTAAAATGGAGGAAGAAATCGCGTTGGAGAGACACTTTAAGCCCATCATCGAGCCTCTGAGGCAGATTGCCGAAAACACCGTTGGCAAAGAATCTGATGTGTCGAAGATTGAGAATGAAACGGTGTGGGAAGACGAAGAGCCAAAGCTCAAACGAAAACGACCAAACACCTCGTCGGCGTGGGAAGACGAAGAACCAAATCTCAAACGAAAACGACCAAACACCTCGTTTAACGACTCTGTAATGGCTTCAACCCCGGTTACGTTGAAACGATCGATAAATGTGCCATCTAATTTGAGCGAAATAACCAAAATTTTACAACCGCGTAAAACGAAACGATCGAAAGATCCATTGAATGAACCACCGATAACCTCTGCGCCGTCCGTACAACCCACGATGATCGAATCACTCGCAAACGAGGAGGTTTTCGAAACCATGGATGACTTGCTCGTGACGTCCGTTCGACAGCAGTTGCAAACATCTGAGGGTTGAGAAACGTTGCGAGATCACTTGGGTCCATTGAGTCAAAAGTACGTCGGTGCAGTTCTGAGCGGCGATCGAGAAATCGATTTAGACACCGTGTACGGCGTTTATTTCAGCAACGATGGAATGATGCTCGGCAATAAACGTTTTGACGTGGACAGCGCGGACAACATAATTATCGACGGTATACGATACGCTGGCACACGCGGTCTTTACGAGTTGATCTTTAAGAAATTTCCCAATAACGTGAACTACACGGAGGACGACAAGCTAAAGTACAGGAGCATTCTGTTGATGACGAATGCTCATAAACGCAATCATAATGCTCACGATCAATTAAATGGCAACAGGGGATACAAGTACACGCAAGTAATCGCACCGTTGATTTCGGGTAAAAAAGCTGGAAAAGGTATACCGCGCGCCACGACATTAAACGGCAACAAGATCGGCCATATAATTGCATCGCCGATTTCGGGTAAAAAAGCTGGAAAAGGTATACCGCGTGCCATGACATTAAACGACAACAAGATCGACTATGTTCATTGGGACGATCCCAACGAGCTTGTAGATCGTCTCCGATTGCTCGAAGCTTTGCGCCTAGCGGGTCACAACGGTCACGATAACGAGATCCTGTCGATTATCGAGGAACTTCGCGAGGATGGACTTATTATAAATTAAATCGCGCGTCATTCAATCAACATCGAAATGCCGATCAACAAGTTTGGTATATCGCTCGGAAGAGGCGGTGCGGAACCGTACTATCAATGGAGCGGATTAATCAGAAGTTACGTCCGCGATAACGCTCTTTGCATGGTTGCCACCGACTTTGACGCGAAATCGCGCAAGATTCGACGGATAGCGCCGCCTATAGATGATGGCGATGCCGCCAACAAACGCTACGTGCAGCAGAGCGTGCAAATTTTAAAAGATCGACAGGATGAAATCGAGAGAAAGATAGGTCGCATTCCAGAATAACGTGCAAATTACTCTAAACGAACTTCAAAAGATGATTCGAGATGTAATTGCGAATCATCGCGAATAGATAAGAACGTACATCTGATCTCTGCGTCAGTTGCGCGTCATCGTCATGGCTAGTAAGAAGCAATCGGCTGAAAAACGGCTGCTGGTGGAGGAATTACACGCTCCTGCGAGAAGAAATTTTACGCGAAGACGCGTCATAGTGCGCGGATATGATGATCTGTGGCAGGCGGATGTGGTCGAGATGCGTCCATACACGCGATTCAACAGAGGCCACCACTACATACTCACCGTTATCGACGTGCTGAGCAAGCACGCATGGGCCGTACCGCTCAAGGCCAAGAGCGGAATCGAGGTTACTACGGCGATTGCAAAAATAATTCGAGACGGCGGAAGATGTCCGAAAAATCAGCAGACTGACAAGGGGAAAGAATTTTACAACGCAAACGTGCAGAAACTCTTGAAGAAACATAATATCAATCACTATTCGACCTATTCCGTAATGAAGGCATCGGTCGTCGAACGATTCAATCGCACGCTCAAGAACGATATGTGGAAAATGTTTACGCGCAATGGAAATTACAAATGGATCGACTCGCTGCCGGGTCTCGTATCGGATTACAACGCGCGAAAACATCGAACCATCGGCATGCGACCCATCGATGTTACCCCCGCGATCGCCGACAAGCTCCTAACAACGGTGTACAGTCACGTAAAGATCGCTGCTCCCGCGCGATTCAAAGTGGGCGACTCGGTACGCGTGCTTAAATTCAAGACAATCTTCGAGAAAGGATACACGCCAAATTGGACCACGGAGGTGTTTAAGATCGTCAAAGTGCAGAAAACTAATCCCGTGACGTATCTACTGGAAGATTCCTGCGGAAACCTCGTCGCCGGCGGCTTCTACGAATACGAGTTACATCGCGTTGCTAATCCCGACGTGTATCTCGTTGAAAAAGTTTTGCGCAAGAGAGGGAATGAGGTTTATGTAAAGTGGTTAGGATTTGATAATTCGCACAATTCATGGATACACAAGAATAATGTATTGTAACAAATTTATTACAATATAAAAACATATTATACATACAAATGAGTCATTTATTTTCTAATTATCCCAATGTATTTACAATATATATACAATATATATACAATATTTTCAAAATATCCAAAAAATGTATTTACTATATATAATACTATATATAAATATATATATATATATATATTTACAATTGTATTTTATAATGCCCCCATGGCAGCGTCTCGGTAGAACCGGGTATAATGTATCGCTTATCATCGTACGGACTTAGAGCGATTTTTGTTTCGGACACCTCGTGTTGTTTGGACCTAATGCAAGCCTGCTGTCGCGTCATTTCAGTTTCGTCGCGCAGACACCGCGTGTAATCGTCGAACGTTATCGACCTGGCTACGATGTTACTCTTAACACCTTTAGCTTTTTTCGTATCTTTCTTACCGTCGACTCGCAAGGCGTACATCTTTGCTCTAAGCCCGACGAATTCGGTCATTATCGCACCGTTATTTTCGTCCTTCATCAAACCCGGAACTTTTTTATTGGCGAGTGGGATACCGCTAATCGCTAGTGTCAAATCTATTAATGTGGCGCCTCATGGTATCGTACACGTCGTCGCACTCGATGTGATAAATGAGACTGTCCGTATCGGTGTACGTGACTTTACATTTGTCGCGATACAACGGTAACATGTACTCGTGATGAAATTTATACAAACATGTCTTGGATATATCGAGGATGCACATACCCACGTAGATTGGTTTGTCGAATTTCACCTCGAGTTTTCGCATTTCTATTGCTACTAGATTCTCCGAAAAGACGCTTCGACTGTGAAAATTTGGTTTCGCAATCATTGCCTCCGCGCCGTATCTACCCTCCCAATGAGTCACGAGTCGCACGTCAACGTGATTGCGCACGTTCTCCATGGTTTTGCCAAACACCGCGTTGTTCATCAATTTGTATAAATTTTTCTCGAAATCATTCTTGGCCAATGTTCTAAATTGCGTGTTGAGGTATATGTAATCGCGAAGCCATGGAGATTGCGCGAATTTCAATACGCGGTGAATCTTTGTGACGCGAAGGCCGTGACGAGTACACTGCTGCAGGTTGCGATAATGTATGACATAACGTTTCTTATCGTATAATGTTGCGAGAAGCTTGTCCTGCCGCTTACTGGGTGGTTTATCGCGCGTCGGACAGAACGGTAGGTCAATGTGCGCGTCGTGAAGATGTTGCGGATACTCGAGATCGACTTCGAGAATGTAGCCTATCGAGGAATCCAGCGCGACATCCATAACATTAAAATCGGTTACCCATCGTCGACCCATCGAAAATCTGCGTAAGGCAATGGTTGACACATTGCCCAGCCGTACAAGTTGTTAACATCGAAATACATCAGGTACGACGATGGTTTCGATGGATCGTACGACTCCATGTACTTGTTGTTGGCCAGCGCGTATCTGTTTGAACATTGACTCAAACCGCCACGTATACCTCGTTCGATAAACATGACCATGTCAATGTCGGTGAGCAGTTCGAAATTGATACGCGTATGCTTCAACATAGCATCCCACGTAAAACCCGGCAGAGTGTAATAATACGCCGGATCGAGTGCATAACTCGCGACGCAGCTATCGCGAAAATTTTCAAAAATATCGGCCAACAGCAAGACATCGGTTTTCAGATATAAATCGCTGTAGTCACCGAGCGTTCGAATGGAGAACCGCTGCCAGACGTTGACGGCGTGCGCGTAATCGCTCTCGGATACGGTGTCACCTGTCAATGAACTGAAAAACGAGTCGCGCGGTGGTAAGCACGAGTCGTCCAATTTTTCGACGCAGTCAATGTACTCGTAAGGAAATACGCCTTTTCGTGTCAGCAAATCAAAATTTTCTGCGGATAATGTACAAAATTCGCGTTGCAATATTCGCAGTTTATCCTTGGTGAGATAAGATGCCAATTTATCGAGACTAGCGGTGAGAAACTTGTATGAATCGATAAATCGTAATTTAACGCAAGTTTTCTCATTTTTATCCTCGGTGCTTTTAACATTTTTTGTAAAGGAAATGTATTTTTCTTTTGTGATTGGAAGTAGATCTACACGTCCTTCGTACGCTGTTGCTATTTCCGTTATAATAAAATGCGCGTCGTAGCCCGATAAATTATGAAAAACTACGGGAATGCAATGCGAATCTTTGTAATTTAAGTTACAATTAGAATGCGCGGGACCTCTGTACCGACCGGTCAGGTGACAATGATCGCGTACTCGCACGTCGTCTGGCTCGAACGGTTTTTCGCACACGTGACAGTGCGTTGCGCTGTTAAATTTTTCCCACTCGTCTCGCGTGAAATCTGCCATGGGTACATTAGTGGACAAAATAGTATTTACATTGTGAGCTAAACATCTTAGCTCCTCGGCGAACCACGCGACGCAATCCTTATCGCGACGAAACCGATACATTGATAACGAGTCGTCGTACGAGCAGCGCACGTAGTACCCTATGCTAAACACGCGATAATGTTGATACGTGTACCTAGACGTTTCCGGATCCGCTTCCATCTTCTCCAGGGTACACTCGAGGTCAGCGTACACGACAAACGGAACTCGTTCCTTCCTGTTGTGGTTCTTAAAGGCCAATCACTTGTCGTTATCGCTCGGTAACTTGATCGCGCAGTCGTTCATCTCCCGACAGTCGACGGTGTGGGCTTCCAATTTCTCGCTCGTGTAGAAGTAGTGCAAACATCTGTAAATAATGAAATTTTGTATATATCTTTCACGTAAAAATTATTTTTATTATTTATTAGGACGTATACTCACCGATCGCAAAAGTATTTCTTGTGCCCATTTTTACTGATTTGCGAGCTCACGAGGCGGGATAGGTTCTTGATGCATGCAAAATGCCCCACGTTGTCGTTATCCACGTACAGCAGATTTACATGTCTGTCCATCTTTCTGTCGGTGAGGCATATTGGCAGGATAGTAAGTTTCTTGTTTTTCTCAATGCTGTAGACGTTGATTGATATATTGTTGTGATTTTCAAATTTTTTAATTTGATCCAACGTCATTGGGAACTCAATATCTTGGAGATTTAGCACCGACGTGTAATGTGGATACGATGTTTCCCGTTCTGTATGTCTTTCGGCTGGATGCAGAGCCGCCACCACTGACCATGCGAAACATGCATTGTCGTTGGATCGCACGTTTATCACCGCTCTCTTCATTTTAATTTCTCGCGGTATTTCCACAAAACATCCCGCGTGCAATGGATTATATTTGTTCACATTTACCGTTAAATTAAGTATACGCGACAACGCCCACCCGCTATCGCGTTCCTGGAATTCCTCCAGCGATGCTAGGGTGGGCTCGATAACCTGTCGCTTGTACCACTCGTGCAGATCAGACTCACGAAAGAGTTCATAGTTTCTCGTAGCGATACTTTTATTCGCGCGTTTGTCACCAGCCACAAATTCACCGTTAAACATTGTGTTTATTTTTACATTGTCATGCCGTTGCATGACGTTCCGCACACGATCGAGTACAATGTATCTCGCATCTTCGAGAAATTGACGAGGTTCGATGTGTTTGGAATTTATTGCCGCACCAGTCAGTATACGGCTTTCAAAAGCCGTATCTATCTCGCGCCATCGGAGTTCTGTCTCACTCGCACCGTATCCGGCACCCACATGCACGAAACGTTGACGTACCGAGTCTTTCAGACTTTCGAGTCGTGCGATACAAGCGACCAACGACTGTCTAAGACCGATGGATAATCGTGGCCGTTTAATTCGGCTTTGTTCTTCCAACGATTCGATAAACTCGTCGCATCGTTGCTCCCACGCGGTAAAGTCTTCCCGCGAATTTAAAAGGGTGGATTGCTCCAACAACTCTTGCTCCATGTTATTGCACGATCCTCTTTCCAACACAATTTTTGGTACTCGCGACTTCCAGTCCTCGACTACTGAGCGTATTCCCCCAGATTATCCATTTTATACCTCACTAATGATGCATCGTTTGCTTTTTTGTCATATCAAATTTCACCGTGATCTCAGCAGCCGTACATCGAACAGAAAAATGCAAGATTTGCAGTTTTGCACGTGTGCGATGAAATCATCGCGAGACACGTATGTTCTTGAAAACGATATCGCGCCATTGACTTATGATGAATTGATCTGTATAACTGCAGCAGCCGTACATCGAACAGAAAAATGCAAGATTTGCATTTTTGCACATGTGCGATGAAATCATCGCGAGACACGTATGTTCTTGAAACCGATATCGCGCCTTTGACTTTCGGCGATTTGATCTGTATCAATGCAGCAGCCGTACATCGACCACAAAAATGCAAAATTTGCAGTTTTGCACGTGTGTGATGAAATCATCGCAATGTGTCCTTGAAAAAGATATCATGTCATTGACTTATGCGAAATTGCAAAATTTGCAGTTTTGCACGTGTTCGATGAAATCATCGCGATGTGTCCTTGAAAAAGATATCATGTCATTGACATGCAAATTTAATTACGCTGCGATTTTATCCTCAGGTTTATTTAAATAAATTAAAGTTAATAAAAATTATCCAAAAAAATAAGATACTGTTGAGGGAGAGAACATGAATACAAGCTACGAAGAGGAATAGAGAGACATCGCGCGCGAGGGAGAGAGAACGCGAACGGGTGACGGGAGTGAGAGGGACCGCGCGAACGGTGAAGAGATAACGGGGAGAGAGACGCGCGCCGTGTGACGTCACGCGGACCGACGCGGCCGTTGCACGCGGCCCTCTCACCCCGCGGACCCCTCCCCCGTGGCGCCCGAGAAGGCGGCCCCCTCTCCCCGCGGCGCGACCGGAAACGCGGTACCCCCCTCACCCCGCGGCGCGACCGGAAACGCGGGACCCCCCTCACCCTCCCCGCGGCGCGACCGGAAACGCGGTACCCCCCTCCCCCTCCCCGCGGCGCGACCGGAAACGCGGTACTCCCCTCCCCCTCCCCGCGGCGCGACCGGAAACGCGGTACCCCCCTCCCCCTCCCCGCTAACACCCACCGGCGGGGACCCCCCCCTCGCCCCTCACCCCCCCTCGGAGCTCCTGGGTTAGAATCGGCATAGTTTACCTACTAATTACATTTATTTTAATTTATTCCGTTTTCCTTGTATTGGCAATAAGTTACTTTTCCAAAATGGAACATTTTCAAAGAAAATACGTACATGTTGGTCAAGAGAAAGAAGATTTTTCTATAAATATTTATCATTTACGCTCCTTCCGTTCTTTATTTCTCACTTTTCATATACATATTTTTTATATATACACATACATCATATATTGATATATAAAATACATTTCCAAAGAAGATTTACCTAATTATACATACGAAGACATATTAAACGCGCGCGCGCGAGCGCGCGAGCGCGAGCGCCGATATATGAAAAAGAAGCCTAGCACGATTCTCGCCGGCTCGCGGCCTGCTGGCCGAGCCGAACGTCGAGCATCACGCGGTGATGCCACATTGCCGCAATTTGGCATCACCGCGTGCAATTTGGCATCACCACGTGATGCTCGACGCTCGGCTCCGCTAGCCGCGAGCCGGCGAGAATCGTGCTAGGCTTCTTTTTCATATCTCGGCGCTCGCGCGCGTGTGCGCGCGCGCGTCTGTAATATGTCCTTCTCGTATTTATAAAAATAAATCGTGTTTGGAAATGTATTTTATATATCAATGTATGATGATGCTACGCGATCTCTTCTATTCTTTCCTATAAGCTTTTACATATGAATTGTAGGAGAATTTATTTTTTATGCATGCTTCAGATTCTTCAATCACACATATATGCACGCATTGCACACTCGCTAGGCATATGCCTGATTTGTAATATTTATACTTTATTATACTAAAATCAAATTGTATTTAATTTTATATCTTTTCTTTTTTTGTATTGTTATCCAATATAATATCCCATATCATAATTTAAATTTACGATATAATATCCCATATAATCATTTTTATATTGAATGAATTATCTACATGAAAAAGATTTGTGTAAACATAACGACACGTATAGTCTAAGAGCTGGCAACAGAAAAAGTAACATGCCTCGGTCCACGAAATATCTTACCTGGAAAAGGTTCGATTGCTGCCGGCAAAGCGAAAGCCCGACCGTCAGAAGGCGCGCTGGAAGCTAAGTGCGTGGGCGGGCAATCAAACGTGTAAATTTTCCGACAAAAAAAACTGTCGATCGGCACGGCTAAAAATTTGCATAGGTATCGAGGAGTATGAGAAAAAGCAGGGAAAAAATTGTCAGAAGAGTAAGTAGAAGCTAAAGGGTTGTCAGAAGCTGCCAAAGTTGCGAAAAATCTCGAAAAATTTACATATTAAGAAGAACTTCTGACAATTTGCATTTGTATTGTTTACGTATAGAATAAACTAAGTGCAAAGTGTCAGAAGGCAAAGTGGAAGCGATCATGAGAAAATTGGGTGCAAAGTGCGAGAGCGTCTTTCGGCGCGCGGCGCAGCGCCCAGTGGACCGATCGCTTTTCTCTTGATTTTCACACCGGACATATTTCATAGCACTTCTGACAATTTATCTGAATATTCATAAAGGACTAAAGGAACTATTATTAAAATGTCAGAAGTCAATTGAGAAGAATTAATAAATTTAATTAATTTTTTATCGTAACCTTAGCAACATTTTGCGTGATTTTTATTATCTTTAATAAAAGCATATTGAAATGGTGAAATATAAGTGAAAAATAAATTTCTGAATTTTCGAGTTCGAAAAGTATGAAATAGACGAAGAGAAAGTTTTATGAGGGGATTATAGATGAATATCTCTGAATGTCGTTTGGCCGTTGACCTGCGTTTCAGGTATCCGTACAAAATTACCTTTTTTAAAAAAAAGGTAAAAAACGCGCCAAGTACACGCATAGTAGTGTAACCTAAGCAGTAGTATCTTTATTTCCAAAAAATTATAACCCAAATGATACACATCACAAAATTACGTTACCTTATCAAAGAAGAGTCGCGCTTCAAGTGATCTATTACAAAAAAGAAAGGATATCTCTTTAAATTACAGCGCCAATTACAAAGAGAGAACATATATATATTCCCTCAAAAAATAATTGTTGTACTACTTTGAAAAATCTTTACATTGTGTCAATTAGAAAAAAAAGAATGTATGATAACAATTTTATAAGAATAAACATTTTTATGTAAATTTAACAAGGGAATACAAGATATTTAAATACAAAGTTTACATATGTATTTTTTAGTGGATATGATAACAATTTTACAAGAAAAATGTAATAATTTTAATAAAATATGTTCATTTTGTAGTGATCTCGGAGATCTAGCAGCGCCAAGCTTTTTTTACAAGAAAAATGTAATAATTTTAATAAAATATGTTCATTTTGTAGTGTTATACCTCTGTCTGTAATTGTTTGTGATTAAATTTTTTATTTTATTAAAAAATACATATATGTTTGTAAACTTTGTATTATTTAAGTATTTCCTTTTTGGATTTAAAAATTATTAATTTTATAAAATATATATATGTTCTCTCTTTGTAATTGGCGCTGTAATTTAAAGAGATATCCTTTCTTTTTTGTAATAGATCACTTGAAGCGCGACTCTTCTTTGATAAGGTAACGTAATTTTGTGATGTGTATCATTTGGGTTATAATTTTTTGGAAATAAAGATACTACTGCTTAGGTTACACTACTATGCGTCTACTTGGCGCGTTTTTTTACCTTTTTTTTAAAAAGGTAATTTTGTACGGATACCTGAAACGCAGGTCAACGGCCAAACGACATTCAGAGATATTCATCTATAATCCCCTCATAAAACTTTCTCTTCGTCTATTTCATACTTTTCGAACTCGAAAATTCAGAAATTTATTTTTCACTTATATTTCACCATTTCAATATGCTTTTATTAAAGATAATAAAAATCACGCAAAATGTTGCTAAGGTTACGATAAAAAATTAATTAAATTTATTAATTCTTCTCAATTGACTTCTGACATTTTAATAATAGTTCCTTTAGTCCTTTATGAATATTCAGATAAATTGTCAGAAGTGCTATGAAATATGTCCGGTGTGAAAATCAAGAGAAAAGCGATCGGTCCACTGGGCGCTGCGCCGCGCGCCGAAAGACGCTCTCGCACTTTGCACCCAATTTTCTCATGATCGCTTCCACTTTGCCTTCTGACACTTTGCACTTAGTTTATTCTATACGTAAACAATACAAATGCAAATTGTCAGAAGTTCTTCTTAATATGTAAATTTTCCGAGATTTTTCGCAACTTTGGCAGCTTCTGACAACCCTTTAGCTTCTACTTACTCTTCTGACAATTTTTTCCCTGCTTTTTCTCATACTCCTCGATACCTATGCAAATTTTCAGCCGTGCCGATCGACAGTTTTTTTTGTCGGAAAATTTACACGTTTGATTGCCCGCCCACGCACTTAGCTTCTAGCGCGCCTTCTGACGGTCGGGCATTCGCTTTGCCGGCAGCAATCGAACCTTTTCCAGGTAAGATATTTCGTGGACCGAGGCATGTTGCTTTTTCTGTTGCCAGCTCTCCGTCTATTAGTACAGTAAATACGATAGGATTGTAATCTTCGCAAACATCAAGTAGATCATTAGAACACTTTTTCTTTAGAATACATAAATTTTATGATCATTTCAATTAAAATTTTCGTAAATGATGTGTAAGTCGTGACAAAGATTAGTTTTATACCAGGTATCGCTTTTTATTTAAAATATTCTTTCTGTTGACAATTCTCGTTGACCAAATCATTGTTACACTGAATTATTTGTTATTTAGATCGCTTGACAAGGGCCCAATCCTGAGAGTCGAAATGTTGTAAAGTCGTTTCACTACACTTATTGCCAATTGTCGTCGAAAATAATAAACATTTTTGTTTTAATTATTATTGGCGGAACAAACAATTATTTCTATATAACTTTTTTCTTTGAATAATTTTAAAAATGGAACTTTTTTTGAAGTTTTACATGAAATATTATCTATATTTTAGAATTATAAGATACATGCAATAAATATTTAAGAATAATAAGTTTTTTTTTAATTTTATTCTTCAAAAAAGGAATTATAACTATAAGCTTTGATATTGCTTGGACGGATTATGTACGTTTCCATCTATAAAACGAAGACTCTTGAGATGAAGTGTCATGCGTTTTGCTTATAAACGTCCAGCAACTTGTTGTAAGAAAATGATGTTTTTTGTGTTACTTATGAATATACCGCAAGTTTTCAGTACCTCTCAAGTTTAGCCGCGTAGCTTGATGCGCAAAGCAGAAAGCAAGATTCTAATCTGAAATGTTATAATACATAAATGTGGAATGTTTCATTTTTCGAATAGAAATAATTTTTTGAGTCAACAAATATTTCAACTTATTAGGTTTATAAAAATGCATGTCACTTTTTTGTAGATGCATTTAGATTATCGAGGTTTAACTCTATAATGTGAACGCATCCTGCTTATATTCGCATCGTATCATTGCAGTAGTGTAGACATACTGCAAAGTAAACAGATGACTCTCCTGTACGCCGATATAATCTACTGCGCGACCGTATAGGTGCCATTTCACGTTGACGCTCGACGCTCATTTTCAGTGAGCAAAAATCTTCAAATATAATATATATTTGAAGATTTTTGACAACCGGATGCTACGTGTTGTGGAATATTTGCTGCGGCTTTTGCAACGGATGTAGTCTTAGGCAAAAATCCTTGCAAAGAAACATATTCCAATGATGTTGAATCTATGAGACGACACTTTATCACTATCGTAGAAAACCGTGAACTGTTGCCTTTTCCGAGACAGTAAATGTTCTTTGAATTATATTATTTCAAAGAATATTGTAATTATGCTTTCATATGGAAATTACACACTCCAGAAAGCATATGTGATAAAACTGTTAGAAAAAAGAATAATACATAACTTTATACATGTATTTTATATGTATTTATGGAAGTACGGTTTAACAAAAAGAAAAAAAACCCAGTTTACCTATCTCGTAGGCAAACGGAAATGGAGAAACGATAAAAAATATTTGATTGCGTTTCACAGAAATGGGCGATGGAGGGGCTCATTCCATATTGTCAAAATTGTCAGAGGCGTTTATCATGGGCTGGCTATTTTTTACTTACTGCTAGAGGCGTCTGGCTACTTTTTATTTACTGCCAGAGGTATTTATCGTGGGCTAGCTATATTTTATTTACTGTCAAAGGCGTTTATCGTCAACTGACAATATTTAATTTATTGCCAGAGGCGTTTATCGTGGGCTGGATAGTACAAATAAAGCGTTTTTTATGAGCTGACTAGTAAAAACGAATTATCAAAGGCATTTGTTGTGAGCTGATTGTGAGTTATATGAAAATGCTACAGGCGTATATATTATACGTACAATTTTCATAAAACGCTATATGGTCACTTACAAAAAAGTCGCAATAGTCCGATATTCACTGCAGTACTAAAAACGCATAGTTTATATCACGTACATTATAGATTTTCAGTACTGCTGTGAATGTCGTACTGTTGCAACCTTTTTGTAAGTGACAATACGTCTATCTTCGGAAGCACGTACTCTCCGAGTCACCAATTTTGCCGAACTTTTACAGGAATGTAGTATTGGTATAGAAGTACCAAATGCTATCGGAGTCGATGCACCACCACTCAAGCGTTTTCGAGAAATCGCTGAATTTAGCACGCTATATTAGTATCGTTGCTGTAAAAGGTTTATCAAGCAACGTCGGTAGCTCAGCGGACTAGGCGCCGCGCTACGAGTCTGCAGGTCGCGTGTTCGCTTACTTTGTTATTTTTTTCACTCTCTTTTTTCTTTTACTGTTACAAATAAAAATGTGTAGGATGTATAACAATACGCAGACAAATTTTTTATATCATAGAACGTTTTTTTGTCTTTATTGTGAAAAAAAGTAACAGTGCACATATAAGTAGACAGGGAGTCCCAGTTTAATAACCCCATGCAAAAATATAAAAAATTGTAGAAGATATGGAAACATTTTTTAGCTACAATTTATTGCATATGGTTTGAAGGGGGACATAAAATGAGAATTTTGGATCCGGCGCTCACTTTGGACCCAATAATACCCAACTTGATTGTCTGTAATGTAAACCTCAATTTTTATTATGTCATCTTTTTCTACGAATTAATTTGAACAACTTTTGTCTGAAACATTTATTTATTTGCCTAATATTTTTTTAGATGTTCAAGGAAAACTTGATAACTTTTGCAATATTTAGCTTACAATATCTCGATAATTGTTAGTCGGAGGGAAAAATGGTACTTTTCCCTCCGAAAAGGACGTTTTTACTTCATTTGGTCTACAAAATATGCTGTTGCAATAGTACGCCAATTTTTGTAAACGTTTGTGTATACATGAAAACTCCACAGAGATGTATACTCAAGATTTTACAAAAGTTGTGATACTATTGCAACAGCATATTCTTGATGCCAAATCAAGTAAAAAAAGGTCTCCTGTATCACTTTTCTCTCTGCAAGGATTAAAATAAATAAATAAATTAATTAATTATAATTGTGTATGCAGTTTATTTCACGAATAATTGCTTTTATATCATTGTACCTATCTGTTTGTACACCTATACATACAGAAAACAATAAACATATGCATAACTTATTCCCTTGTTTCACATTTCGCCGCCTAGATGATACATATATTTATATACTTATTATTTGTGCATTGTTATTTTTTTTTTCATGACAAAGACAAAAAAACGTTCGATGATATAAAGGATTTGTCTGCGTATTGTTATACATTCTGTACATTTTTATTTGTAATAGTAAAAGAAATAAGAGAGTGAAACAGATAACAGAGAGTAGACGAACACGCGACCTGCAGTCGTAGCGCAGTCTAGTCCGTCTGGCCAGCGACATTACTTGACGAATCTTTTACTGCCGCGGTACTAATGTAGCGTGCTGAACTTCAAACCGATTTCTCGAAAACGCTTGAGGGTGCTGTCCCATGGACATCGGAATTATCGGAAAACGGAATCGGAAAGGTGGGATGGTGGGGAGCTAACCAATCAGAAAGGTTCCGTTGCGTGTTTCCACACCTGGGTTCCCCATGGCGATCATTTTTCGGAACGGAATTCATACATGCGCGTAATTCAAATATCTGGCAGTCACTGGTGGTTAAGAGTGTTGTAATATAAGTTAATTGCTGTTGTATTTATATATTTATTTTGATTGAAAAAGAGGAATATGATGTTATCTGCTGTAAGTATTGTAATTATGAGATACGTATACTAAAAGTTATGTTATATTAGGTTATAATGTTGATGTATTGATGGTCTAGCGTACATTTCTAGCCTAACATACATATACAATATGCTTATAGTAGTTTCAATTTGTTAAAGACAGTATATATAATAAAAATAGTACATTATATTTTGTTTATAAGTATGTTTTATTTTATAGAAATAAAAAAATGAAAGCAAAAACAGCAAAATTATTTCTTCTGAAAATGATAATGGAGTGGCTGGAGTCATAGAACAGCAATGGGAGAAGGCATATTATACATAATGATTTTTAAAAATTAATTTATAGATTCATACTTGTATAATGTCTACAATATTTTTTTGTAAAACTTTAAGTATAATATAATACATGATATAAAACAGATATCCTCTTAATTATTTAAAGATGTATGTCGCTTATGTCAAAATAAAGGGATAAAGCTGAAATTTACAGAGATTGCAAATTTAACACAGATATTTGGGATATATAAGTGCACAATCTCTGTAAATTTCAGCTTTATCCCTTTATTTTGACATAAGCGACATACATCTTTAAATAACTAAGAGCTGGATATCTTTTATATCATATATTATATTATATTATATATATTGTAGACATTATACAATTATGAATCTATAAATTAATTTTTAAAAATCATTATGTAATGCCTTCTCCCATTGCTGTTCTATATATGGCTCCAGCCACTCCATTATCATTTTCAGAAGAAATAATTTTACTGTTTTCGCTTTCATTTTTTTATTTCTATAAAATAAAACATACTTATAAACAAAATATAATGTACTATTCTTATTATATATACTGTCTTTAACAAATTGAAACTACTATAAGCATATTGTATATGTATGTTAGGCTAGAAATGTACGCTAGACCATCAATACATCAACATTATAACCTAATATAACATAACTTTTAGCATACGTATCTCATAATTACAATACTTACAGCAGATGACATCATATTCCTCTTTTTCAATCAAAATAAATATATAAATACAACAGCAATTAACTTATATTACAACACTCTTTAACCGCCAGTGACTGCCAGATATTTGAATTACGCGCATGTATGAATTCCGTTCCGAAAAATGATCGCCATGGGGAACCCAGGTGTGGAAACACGCAACGGAATCTTTCTGATTGGTTAGCTCCCCACCATCCCACCTTTCCGATTCCGTTTTCCGATAATTCCGATGTCCATGGGACAGCACCCTGAGAAGTACATTACCTCCGGATAGCATTTGGTACTTGTATACTAAACTACATTCCTGTATTGTATGTACTTATATGGCTATTGCTATGCACGGAGCGTTATACTTTTGTAAGAATTATCTCGGCTAGAACCCCCGTTTACGCGAAGAAAATTATCGTAAGTTGTGATAGTTTGAGTAAGTTACTACGGAAGTGTGTAACGCTCGCGTAAACATAGTATATGTACCCAGATAGCCAAGCCTGCTTTTAGCAGGTTTTATAAACTGTGTGCCGCAAGCTATACTGGCATAATTTTAGCAATAACAAAGCATGATCTGCCGTATCAGATAATGTTCGTAGAAATGAAATAGAACTCTAGCAGAATCTGACGTCATAATATGATGCCAGAAATAATGCAAAAATGAAACAGAATATGTCAGCATAGGAACAGTAAAATTTAAGTATTGCGTGTTGATATAATATGTCGACAAGAAGCAGACTAAAATCAAGTATAGAATAACATCAGGTCGTATAGGCAGACAATCGTCAGAAGTTGAGCATATCAGAGAGCTTACTGTGATGGCAGAAACGGAGCAGAAATCGAGCATGCCCTGCCATCTCAGACGGTAACAGCATAAATGCAGTAGAAGTGTCGCATGGTCTAACGTCAGAAAATAATAATAGAACCACAGCATGTATCATGTAGGATTTGCTCTTTATATAAATTTCATCATCGTCGTTAGATGGCATCTTTTCTCGTACTTAAAATACGATCAAAATGGTATAAGAACGGTATATAAATTACGGTACTGCACAACTTGTATCAGTTGTATCGTGGAGTCCACTCTTATAATGTGGCATACTTTTGAATAGATAGTATAATTACTGTCATTAATAACAATTCTTTCCACTGAAATATTGTTTACGATAATAGGGGAATAAATTATACATATAATAACCAGTACGTTATAATGAACTATGTTCTGTTCTAGCTATATTTTTTCCATCATATTGTGACAGCAGGCCATGCACCATTTCTGCTGTGTTTCTGCTGTTATTAGCTCATAGTAAGCCATGCCCAATTCTTGCTACATTTTTACTATCACATCGTGACTGCATGTTGTGCACGAATTCTGCCGCGTTTCTGCGATTACATTGTGGGCAGCAGATCGTGCTGCTAGAAAATAAGCTTAATGAGGACGCAAGGGACAGGAATCTGCTCAATGGTCATGCTTGGATCTGCTGGCATACTGTCCGCATTCTGCTAGCATTTGGCTATTAGGGTAGTATATTAGAATATGTGTGCGTGCGCGCGTGTGAGTTCACACATATTATAATACATGCAATTGTAATTCTAATATTGCGTACAAATATATATTCATGTTTTGCATGAATACCTCATTAGAGCAATATACAGAATTATATTTTCGATAATGTAAGAAACGGAATTAAAAATATTGACATTATCGACATATTGATTCCAATTCCTACCACCGTGAAGGTAAAGGGCGGGCGCTGTAATTCGCGTTAGAGTTCGCCGGCCTTCTTTATCGACGCTAATCAAGTTCGCCTGCGGCTCCAACATCCCCTTAACAGAATGCACGCAGTTATTAGATCACTCAGTTCAAATCTACTGTTGTCTGCCATCGCGAAAACTTTAACGGTAGCTTGCAAGAATTGGAGCCAATTATAAACTCAGGAAAATAGAAATCATTCTTATGGTAAAAAATGTCAAAATTAATTTTGCAATCAGCGATGAGTGCATACGATCTATTGTTCATATCTAGTTAATAGTATAATTAACTTTTAAATCGCGTCGCGATACATCTATTTCCACTCAAATTTGCGCTTATTAACGTTGACGCTTGTACTGTTCGTAGTCGTTGCCACAAGTTATTCATTTTATGATAATATTCTCAGTGTAAATTCACTGACGAGAGCATACGATCTATTGTTCATATCTAGTTATAGTATATAATTAACCTCTTACCCACGTCTATTTCCGCATTTACGGACAGACGTCAGACTGACAATATTTATTTTTTTTGTCCATTCACGTTGACGTTGACGCTCGTCGCCTACGGAAATCGCGACCGCTAGCGTCTAGACGACTTCCGCCAAAGCGAAATCATCACGTTTAAGGACGTTCTCTCGTCCTTATACTAGAGAAAATCGATTTTCTTAGGATTTTCTTGAAACTGTGAATATACGTTAATTTAGGTGTGCTTTATGCGTGGTATAAATTTCAGTACCTCTTCCGGTATAAAAAATAAAGATAGGGGAGACCGGGGCTAGACCGCTAACGGGGTAAATCCGCAAAATCAAATATCTCGGAACCTGTATATTGTGCGAACTCGCTATTAACATTGTAAACGCTGCTTATGGTACCCATGTGACCAACGGAGTTTCGGCAGGTTACCTGCCGTGTTATGATTTTTACGAGGGCAAACGTGTTTTCGGAAGGTGAAAGTGAAATTTTCTGCGCGTGGAAATTTTGTAATATCTTGAATATTATTGTATCACCGAATCTCAAAGTAAGTGATTATAAAGAGTAATGCATGCTGAACACGAATCCAGTGTAGTTTTTTCATTATCGTTGATGTCTAATATTTCGTGGGCGATCAAACCTGAAACTTATGTTTGGGGCTTATCCGCTAGTGAGCACCCTGGGCTGGTCCGTTAGTCTCGTCACTGTGGCGCGCCGGGCGCACGACTTCAGCTCACGGCGATTTCAGGTTAGGTTTCCCTCGAGCGGCGTGATTCTGTCTTCTCTTGCACGTACGTCAGTTGTATAGGAGGGAAATGGTACGCACGTATCGTCGCAAAACGACTCCCGTCGACAAGGAGCAACTCAAGAAGGCAGTTCTTGCGGTGAGAAAAGATAAAATGAGCGTTTCCGCAGCCGCAAAACAATTAAGAGGCCGGCCCAAATAAAATGCCAACAGAACCGCAGCCTTCGACGAGCAGTGGCGTAAATCAAGGAAGCAGCAGCGGTCGGATTCTGACGAAGACTTGGATAATACGTGCTGCGTGTGCTCAAAGAAGTTGACAAGCAGAGCATATGGGAAACAGTGCATTGCGTGCGAGCGTAGGGCACACAACACATGCGTGCGCTTGTCAGGATCTGTATTCACGTGCCTTGATTGTTTTATGGAATAGGTAAAACAATTATTTTTTAATGTTTCGCATAAAAATTTGAAATAAATTTTTATTTTTCTCTTAAAAAACAATTATTAAAATGTATCCTATCATTTTTCAGGATTAGATGTACGTATATGTATTGAAAATGCAGTGTAACGGATTTACCCCGGGGGGGGGTAACGGTTCAACCCCGGCATTTTTGAGATTTCAATTTTTGCACCGTTGTCGTTTTTGCTCTATACCGGTTAAACAAAGCGACGTAGATAAAAATTTCCTGTATAAATTTTGTAGCTAAAGGTTCACTCTTTACAGTGGTATACCAATTTTAACTTAAATTATTTATTTTGTTGTTAAAAATCGGCACCGAAAAAAAACTAGCGGTCTAGCCCCGGTCTCCCCTACTGAGCCTCAAAGTTCCCAAAAAAATTTTTTAAATTTATTTCTTTTTAGTTTTGGCATTTTTTCCTTATAGAACTCGACGAGAGGAGCAACTTTGGTCCTCTTGGCTAACCTTGTATCTCTTATCGTTTGGCCTGAAAAACCTTTTCATTAGTAAAAGTTGAAACTTTGAGGCTTAGTATCTTGATTTTTTATACCGGAAGAGGTACTGAAGTTTATACCACGCATAAAGCACACCTAAATTAACGTATATTCACAGTTTCAAGAAAATCCTAAGAAAATCGATTTTCTCTAGTATAAGGACGAGAGAACGTCCTTAAAGCCGTTGTTTACTGATTTAATGCGCACCAGTTCTGCAAAAGAAAAAAAAACAAACGCTATAACAATAACCCCTTCCAGCTCCCACCCGCATCACAGATCGGACAATCGCGGGAAAATAAAAAAAAGGAACGCACAGCTCGATACGTCGGTCAATCGCGCTTCGGTCGGGCGGTAACGCTTATCGCTTCTGGAGGAACGAGGGGAAACATACCTTTTCCTCTCGGCAATGTCGTTCGCGCGCGTAATTGCGTGTGTGATTATTACCGTCGTTGCGGTAAATTGTAATTCGGATCAAGATGAGACTGTGATCAGTTATCTGCAAAAATATGGATATCTGGATGACAACGGTGTACAGCGATTTTCATCATCGGACAACACTACGCAGGAGTTCCATCTCGCTCTTTCAAGAATTCTATCAACTACCCGGCGACGGCGAATTAAACGAAGAGACGCTGAATCAAATGCGTAAACCGCGATGCGGCGTCGCGGACATTTCGGAGCGCACGTTCGCCCCGCTTTCGGCCAAATGGCCGAAGAAACATCTCAGATGGAACTTTCATCTGGCCAACGACAGGATCTTAAATACGGCCCGAGCTGCGTTCAATCTGTGGGCGGCGAATTCGTCGTTGACGTTCGAGCGCAGTTTGCTGAATCCTGACATTCTGATATCGTTTCGCGAGGGACGTCACATGATGATAAACTCCCGAGGAAACGAAATGTGTACTGCATCATTCGACGGCATTCACGGGGATCTCGCTCACGCGTTCTTTCCCACCGGAGACCCTACATACGTCTCGGAGGTGCACGTGGACAGGGCGGAGCCGTGGCACATACAGCTGAATAAGCATCCTCCGGGAATGTACAACTTACTTTACACGCTAACGCACGAGATCGGTCACTCTTTAGGCTTACCACACAGCTCCCGCGAAAATTCGGTGATGTACGCGACCGTGCCTGAAAATACATTCCCCGTTGAACTCAGTCTAGAGGACGTTCTTTCCATTCAACACCTTTACGGCGCTAAAAAAACGCTAAATTTCCAAAACTAACGACCACGACACCGGCGACTACCACAACGACAACAACGACGACGACTACTGCGAAAGACATCGAGACGGATCTGTGCACCTTGCAAAACGTGGATACCGTATTGATAATGAACGGTCGATTGTACATCTCGCACGAACGCTACATGTGGTCGATCGATATAAACGGAAAAACTTTCAAGAAACCTTTACTATTGACGGACTACATGAAATTTCTTCCTAAGAATTTCACGCGTCTAACGGCAGCGTATCGGACACCCTCGGGCAATATCGTGCTGTTCGCGGGCAATATGAGCTACATGATTACTTATCCGTGTGTGAAGCTAGTGTCAACCTGGCCGAGACCCTTCACAGATCTCGGAATTCCCGACGCGGCCACGAAGATCAACGCCGTGCTGAACACGAACGAAGGACGAACTTTCATCATATACAACGACAATTTGGTGGGCGAGATAGACGATTGTTCGATGAATATCGTTAAGTTCTATCACATTGAGATGATATTTCCGGAAATACCTCACAGCGTATCGTCGGCCTTTCGATACATCGACGGTAATCTATACTTCATCAGTAAAAACCGATTCTACAGATTCAACGAATTCACGAAAACCGTAACAGCATCCGGAAAATTTGATCTGGGGATTCTCGGTATTACCTGCCCGACAGACGGACTGATGACGCAACTGCGAGATCTATTGAGTCGGTTCGTTCGAATTGACGCGTTCGTGCAGGAGACGTCGAATAGAGAAGAGGAATAATAGAACGATTCGGCGTAACCACCCCCCCTTTTTTTACGTACCGCTCCTGAGAATATTAATGAAAGGGGAAGCATAATTTTATTTATTCCGGCTCGACTTCCGTCAAACGACTCATTCTCGCGTGATCCGTCAACCGCACCGCGACAACGGAGAAAAAAAAGAGAGAGAGATGTGCTCGACGTTACACGCCCCGTATTTTGAACAGCGCCAATCCAGCGACGATCTCGAGAACGATGTTGGTAACGCGAAAAAAAGAAGGAGAAGAAGAGTCAACGAGCGATCGATGGAATTAGAGACTCCGTTTCGGAATCGAGGCAATGTCGACTCACAGAAGAACACGCGGTAAGTTCGCGACGATCCCGTATCGCTCGCCTAAGATATAATATTAATAATTTTTTTCTATCTCCAGTCACGAAGACGCCAGTACTTCGAAACGCGACGACGACGAACGTCATTCTGTGAGAATTCTGGAAAGAAGATACCTATTAACAAAGACGAGATATAAATTCATAGACGTCGGTATCACAGCCGTACTCCCGTGCTACGTGCACATCGGAGATTGCCACGGCAAGGAGATCACGCTCTCGCCTGAAACGTGGAAGGAACTCATCGATCAAAATCGCGCGGTGTTGTCACATCTACAGCGCGACAAGAACGAGCGCGTTCCACCACCGATGTGCATCGAAAACGGACAATTAATATTACGATTCGGAAAGATTAACAATCTATCGACCCTACGCTTGGAAACTCCCACGACTCGTATGATCGTATCGATGAACGCCGTGCTCCGTATGTTCGACCTTGACCTTTGCGTCAACCGACTCGTGACCTCGTTGCGCGCGATAACCGGCGTGATCGACGCAAAACTGACGCGCTTCATCGCTATCGCGGCCACCGTGACAGATTCCGCGAACGTCCCGAGAGCGATACGCGAGAGCGAATTTTTCGATCGCAACGACATTGTCGATTGCGAATTAGTCGCTCTCTGCTTCGGGAATTACTAGTAATTGTTGTAATTCGATATATTGTTAAAAAAAAATAATAAAAGAAAAAAGAACCTACAAAAAAACTTCGTCCGTTACTGTACTTTTCCATCCTTTTTTTCCCGATATTCTCTCTCTGTGTGTCTTTGAAGAATCGCGTTGCGCGCGCGATAACCTGTATGATCGACGTGCTTCATCGCTATCGCGATCACCGCAAAAATAATAATAATAAGGATAAGGATAATAATAATAATAAGGTAGGATAAGGAAAGAGTCGATATGGTGTATAAAAAAATATTTATTCGTCTAAAGAAAAAAAAAACACGCGTACTTACATATATTTTTTTTCTCTCACCTGTAAAAAAAGAAAAAACGTATTTATATGTATTTTTTTCTCTCTCCTCTGTAACAAAAAAAAGTATGCATACTTACGATATATCTTTCTTCAAACGTCGCTCCGACCACTTTCATAGACGACGTTCCTCGTCTCCTTAACAACCCCGGGAATCTTCCTCAAATCGTCCGCGGCTTGATCCAAGAACTTGGACAGTAAATGTTGCTTTCGATCCGTACGCGACGAAGTGGTCAAGATCTGAGATCGCAATTTCGCGTATCTCCACCAATCACGCTTGTCCTTATTCGCGATATCCTTGACATCGAAGACGTCCAGACGGATCAGCTGCGATCCAATCTCCCTGGGCGACCTCACGGTAAGCATTTGTCGATCTTTCCTCCTCGATATATGCTGCGGCATGCGATCGAGATCGCGACCAGACTCCGCCAGGTCGAACAACGCGTCGAGCCCGCCGACGCTGCATCCTGACTTCTCCATATCCTCGTCCCGCTTCTCCACGGTGTACGAATGATCCGTCAAAAGCGCGGCGAGGATACCGCCTCCCGCACCGACGACGGGTAAAGTTTTGACGTAATTGTTGTGACAGTTTACCCATTCGTAAAAAGTATCTTGTGTCATTAGGTCACTGACTAACGACGAATACAACTTCGACGGAAGATGATTGCGAATGAAATTATACATATCATTCTCTGTACAGGTAGGATTCTTAGGACCTTCCTTCAACCAAAATTTATGGAGCTCGGTTAACACACTCTTTATGTTACTGCCCTCGCGCATAAGACGTACGTTGCAATCGGTTTGCTGCTGATTCGTAGTCGTCAAATACTTCGAGACGCTTGCGAGCAACAGTCTCAAATTCCGTAACGCCGAACATTCGGGATTCCAAACTTCGCGCAATAGATCGAGTAAAGCGAAAGTGACCGAGTCGATATCCATCGACGTGACCACTTCTACGACCTGATCCTCCAACGGCTCATCATCATCAGAAAACAAAACCGGAACCTCTGTATCTTTCACTTGACTCACCATCGCAATCTTTCTCACAATATAAACGTACCACACGAGCGGCGAGCTACGACTATCAACAGTATCAACAGGATCAACGTTCTCGCGCTTTAAAAAAAACTTGAGTTCGAAGTTCGAGGCTTCGCGTTAATCGCATTCTACCGGAAAAAAAGGTTACAGGTAACCGCGTCGTTTCCTCCGCGAGACAAACACTGCCGACGAGGACAAAGATCGCGATCGATTACCACCTGCAGTGAAATCGTTCACGGTCACGCGAAATGCATACAGTGTCCTACTTGATTTCTACCTCAATGAGTTTCTGTTGAGGGTCGGGGTGAGGAAGTGAAACGCATAGGAAATACCGTAAGCGGTGGGCGAGGGGATGGCGTCGGCAGAGGAGCACGAGACGCGTGGTCGGACGTCGTCAAAAATTATTTCCCTCCTTATTAGAACGGAAAGTGGGGCGGTGCCCCTCTACCGTCCCTAGGACGGAAAGTGGGGCAGTGCCCCCCCCTGCCGACGCCATCCCCCTCGCCCACCGCTTACGGCGCCCGTCTGCCGACGCCATCCCCGCGCCCACCGCTTACGGCAATCCCAATGCGTCCCACTTCCTCACCCCGACGCTACCATGTGCTAAAATCCTATATTTAGACCTATATTTATACTACTCAGTTCGACGGCTATCAGATTTTCCGAAAACGCTCCTGCTGTGGAAATTCCGTCGCGCGATCATTGCCTCCGCACCGTATCGTCCGTCCCACTTCGTCAGTAATTTTACATCGACGTGATTGCGTACATTTTCCATTGTCCATTTTCTCGAAAACAGCGTTATTCATTAATTTATATAAATTTTTTTCGAACTCATTTTTGACCTTTGTTCTAAATTTTGTATTGAGTTCGATGTAAGCGCGGAGCCATGCAGATTGAGCGAATTGCAATACGCGATGTATTTTCTTGACGCGAAGGCCGTGGCGCGTGCACTGCTGCAGATTGTAATAATGGATGACATAACGCTCCTTATCGTACAGCGTGGCGAGAAGTTTGTCCTGCCGTTTGCTGGGCGGTTTATCGCGCATCGGACAGAACGGTAGGTCAGCGTGCGCGTCGTGTTTATCCTGCGGATACTCTAGATCGACCTCGATAATATAACCCGTGGGCGAATCCAAAGCGATAGCGTTAAAGTCGAAATGCGAAACGTCTTCGACCCATCGAAACTCCGCGTAGGGCAGTGGTTGACACATCGTCCAGCCGTACAAGTTATTTACATCGAAGTATATCAGGTACGACGATGGTTTTCGATGGATCGTACGATTGCATGTACTTGTTGTTGGCCTGCGCGTATCTGTTTGAACACTGACTCAGACCGCCGCGAATACCACGTTCGATAAACATGACCATGTATATGTCGGTCAGCAGTTAGAAATTGACACACGTATGTTTCAACATGGCGTCCCACGTAAAGCCTGGTAAAGTGTAGTAGTACGCGGGATCAAGTCCGTAACTCGCGATACAGCTGTCGCGGAAATTTTCAAACACGTCGGCCAACAGCAAGACATCGGTTTTGAGGTATAGATCACTGTATTCGCCCAGGGTTCGAACGGAGAATCGCTGCCATACATTCGCGGCGTGCGCGTAATCGCTCTCAGATACGGTGTCACCGGTCAAGGAACTGTAAAATGACTCGCGCGGCGGTAAACACGTATCCTCCAGCTTTTCGACGCTGTCCACGTATTCGTAAGGAAAGACACCTTTTCGCGTCAATAATTCGAAATTGTCGTCGGATAACGCGGAAAATTTTGAACGTATAATTTTCAACTTATCCTTATCGAGGAAGGATGCCAATTTTGCGAGACTGGTACTCAGAAATTTGTACGAGTCGATGAATCTTAATTTTATATCGCTTCGCGAATCTGATCTTTCGGCGGTATCTTTTACGTGTTTAGTGAATGAGATGTACTTTTCCTTTGTTATAGGTAGTACATCGATCGCGCCTTCGAACGCGGCAGCAATCTCCGTGATAATAAAATGTGCGTCATAGCCCGATAGGTTGTGAAAAATGGTGGGGATGAAGTGCGAATCTTTATAATTTAGATTGCATGTCGAATGTGCTGGACCTCTATAACGCCCGGTCAGGTGGCAATGATCGCGTACGCGATTATCATCCGGCGCGAACGGTTTTTCGCAAATATGACATTGTACCGCGCTGTGAAATGTCTCCCTCTCATCTCGCGTTAGATCCACCATGCACACATCGTCAGACAAGATGTTCTTTACGCGATGCGCCAGTTTTTTGAGTTCCTCGGTGAACCACGCGACGTATTCATTATCGCGACGAAATCAATACACTGATAATGTTTCATCATACGAGCACTGTACGTAGTATCCTATACTACATACCCGATGATGTTGACAGGCGTATGACGCGTGTTCCGTCTCCGGTTGTGTCTTCTTCAGCACGCACTCCAGATCGGCATACACCACGAAGGGAAGTCGCTCTTTCCTGCTGTGGTTCTTGAAGCTCAGCCACTTGTTGTCCTCGCTCGGTAGTCTGATAGCGCAGTTGTTTACCTCTCGACAGTCTGTCGTGTGAGACTGCAACTTGTCGCTCGAACTAAAGTAGTGAAGACATCTGTAAAAAAACATAATTATTATAAATTTTTATATACAAAATATAAATTTATATATATTATTAAAAAAAGTATAGACACTTATCGATCGCAAATGTATTTCCGACCAGTGTGCTTGCTCAATTGTGAGCTAACGAGACGGGATAGATGTTTAATCCACGCAAAATGTCCAACATTGTTGTCCCGTGGGTCCTGCACGTACAACAGATTCACGTGTTTATTACTCGTGCAGTCGGTAAGCCGTATTGGAAGAACGTTTGACGTCTTCTGTCCCTCGATGGTATAGACATTGACGGATATATCGTTGAGTTGTTCAAACTTTTTAATTTGACTCAACGTCATTGGGAACTTAATGTTTCGTAAATTCAGTACTGTTGAATAATGCGGGTATGATGATTCCCGTTCTGAATGTCTTTCAGCTGGATGTAAGGCGGCGACCACTGACCACGCAAAACACGCATTGTCCATAGACAGCACGTTGATCACCGCGTTCTTCAATTTAATGTCTTGAGGCAATTTCAAGTGACACCCCGCGCGGAAAGGATTGTACCTGTTGACGTTCACCGTCAAATTGAGGATTCGCGACAACGCCCACCCACTGTCGCGTTCCTGGAACTCCTCGAGGGACACTAATGTGGGCTCGATAACGTGCCGCTCGTACCACTCACGCAAGATCGATGTACGACAGAGTTCTTTGTTTGTTGTATTCAGACTCTTATTGGCATGTTTATCGCCCGCCACAAACTCCCCGTTGACGCGGTGTTCACTTTGACACAGTTACGTGTTTTTATAATGTCTCGCACTCGCTTGAGCACTACGCTGCAGGCGTCTTCCAAAAACTGTCGCGGTTTTATATGGTCTGTATTAATTACCGCGCCGGTCATTATCCGCGTTTCGAACGCGGCATCTATCTCTCGCCATACGAGTTCTGCCGCGCGCGTGTCACTACAGTTACCGGCGTCCGCATAATCACCACCGCTATGGATGAATTGTCTTTCCAATCGTGACTTCGCACCCTCGAGTCGCGCGATTCTGGCAACCAACGATTGCCTCTGCCCAATCGAGAGCCGCGGACGTTTGGCACTACTGCGTGCCTCGAGCTGCTCGATGAATACCGCGCATTTCAACGCCCATGTGAAAAATTCACCCAAGGTAGCGACTTGGTCGGACAGCTCCAATAGATCGCGTTTGGTTTGCTTCGCATGTTCCATGTTTGATCTATTTCGCACTATTTATCTCTACAAACTCGCTACGCGGTTCGCATAGGCAATCAGCGCCTCATCCACGAGGGGAAATCGGCCCTCCGTCAGGCGGAACAGCTCCTCCCAGGCGCGGCCGGGCGCGGATGGCGTGCCAACTTGCGCTGCCGGAAGCCGGGGCGCGAGAGCAGCGTCTTCAAACTGGGGAGCATCGGGCCCCCCCCCCAAAATTTCACTGTCTTTTATGTCTTTAGGTACAAAAGGTTCGCGCGGAGGCGTCACAAAATCACAGAACACATCCGAACACGCGTTCGTAAAAAAATACACGTCTAACATTACGCGGACTCGATGCGTCTGAATTCAATGACGGGAGCAAAACGGAGAAGTCGTCAGAGAACATTATAATGGTGATGCAAATATGCTCTCAAATCATACTGCTACTGCGACTTGACGCTTTATCCCTCGTTATATACCCTTTGCTCTCTCTCTCTCTCGCTCCAACTGAATCTTGACAGATCTTTTCCTTTGTCTCGCGTACTGCGTAGATAGATTGTTTAGTCTACGCGATAACCACCCCCCTTTTCCTAGAAATAATTTGTTTACGGCGCCCGCGAAACATGTCCCGACAGGTTCGATGCGTCATCGACAAAACCGACAAAACACGCTCCTACGCGGTGCGCTATCGAGTTAGGCTTACTCATTGTGCGCCGCCTAGCGGCGTCGTTGCGAACGCTGACCCCGCGGCGCGAACGCGGACCCCGCGGCGCAAACGCGGACCCCGCGCGGACCCCGCGGCGCGACCGTGCACCCCACGCGAACGCGGACCCCCCCGCGCGGCCCTACTCGCGCAGGTGAGTCATGCACGTGGTGAGTCATCCCGGTGACGTCATACCGGATATGAGTCATCCTGGTGAGTCATACACGTGTCAAGGTCAAGGTCATCCCGCCCCCTCCCCCTTCCTCGCGTAATCCGATATCCTTGAAATCCGATACCCCGCTCACCCCTTCCCCCTCACCCCCCTGTAATCCGATACCCTTGTGTAACCCGATACCCCGCCCCCTCCCCCTTCTCCCTCACCCCTCGCGCAATCCGATACCCCCCTCCCTCACCCCCTCCCTCACCCCCCTCCCTCACCCCCCCCCTCATACTCCCGGGGTGGAACTCTCCTACTATAACTACTTTCTGTCATATTCATACACAACAAAGAAGTCATTTTTCTCTTTTAATTATATTTGTAATTCGATGAAATGGCCTTCTCCTGCGATCGCGAACAATAGAAAAATCAGTCTCCGCTGTCTTCGCTTATTTAAGTAGTAGATCTCGCGAGGCTCGCCCCACCATCGAGTCCGATCGCCGAGCGTCGGAACGCTCGATGGTGGGGCGAGACTCGATGGTGCCGATGGTGGGGCGAGCGCGCAGCGATTCTCGGCTCGTGCCCGGGCTCCGTGCCCGAACGTCCGGACCCTACACGTTACACTGTCGACGCTTTCTCTAGATCGCTGCTTGCTATCGTGATCCGCGCGCTATCTCTTACCGATCGGTACGATCAGTCTCGTACATGTGCATTATATACTACAGCAGCGATTGCTTATCTTCTAAAATGTCGATTAGCAGTCAACAAGTAATAATACATAAGACTGTCAATAAATGTTAAGAGATAAATAAGAAATGTTAGTTACAAACAAGATCGGTTATTGCCTTTGTTCTTTTTATTACATGCGTGACTTGTCAGCAAGTGACGAAGGATCGGGCGCACTGTTGCTACTTCGAAATTTATTATTTTTACATGATGAAAGATAACTACAGAATTTATTTGATATGATTTTAAACAAACAGTTATAAGTATTAAAATTCTTATTTATAATCACATTTAAATTTTTTATTAATTTTTGTTATAGTAATTCACTATAGTAACTCACTATTTTATTACAGTATAATAATATTATATAATACTACAACACACAATGTAGAATAATTACCATAATTATCGGAAGGACGATAATACAGTGAAGTAGGACATGGATGCCTGCATGACCTAATAAAGAAAAATAGATACGTATTAATATACGTATAAATGATATAACTTGGGTAATTATTTACTTTAAAGGACATCACGCCGATCTTGAAATATATTGTCAATGACCCTGAGTAACCTTCAAAAGGTTTTAGTCGGCGGACATTTATTTATTCAAAAGTCATCAGCGTGGTGTCCCCTAAAGTAAATAATTACCAATTTTAATTTGCCTAAAAGAGTAAGTGAATTGATTCTAATTGATATAAATTTATTAATAGAAACTTTAAATTCTTAAAAACAAATAATTTTGTAACTTGCCAGTGATGATTAACGAATATACATATTTCAATTACATCGACTTAATGGCCACAATTAAAACATATCACGACGTTTCGGCCCTTGGTTTAGGCCCTTTTAAAGTGCAAATTATAACATAATATAACGCAAAAATTATAAATAAGAGTCAATCTAAATATACGTATTGAAAGTAACAAAAAGTAATACCTAAATCATCCGAAAGAATCGTCTTTAAAAGCACAAGACATCCGAAATGTATGAAATTGTTCCAGAAAAATCATAAAAGCTAAAATGTGATATATGCATTAATAATGTTAAGATGTAATAAAATGTAAAAAGAAAATTAAAAAATAAATACTTATTACGTGTCTTGTGTGTCCAAGAGGAAAGATATAGACTTATAAAAATAGCCGAGTGTGACATGTTGTTCGTCCAAAAGCGGCAGACAGACTGAATATAAAATAGCACGATTTAGAACAATGACACGGTAAATGAGAGGTTGTTGAAATAAATATTTACAGGAGAAATTTCAAGTTGACATAATAAGTCTATCATATATGGGACTGAGATTCTCTGTATCTTTTTGCAGGTTAATATTATCTTTGAATTTCTTTATATAAAACATTTCAGAAATTTCCCTCTTTCTCGTGTTTTTTTCTTTATGTAGAATCTCAGGTTCCGTCTACTTGAAATCGTGTCCTTGTGATACGTGGTGTTTGCTAACCACAGAGTGATTACTATCATGTTTAATAATATCTCTCCTGTGTTCTTTAATGCATCTCGAGATGACGTTTAGTCTGTCCAATATAAGATGTTTTACAGTCATTGCAATTTATTTTGTACACGATTTCTGCACGGAAAAAAAAATTTACTTGTTTCAAGTGTTTCATTGCTTTAAAGAAAAAAATTACTCCAATAGTCCCTAGCAGGAATTTACTTTTTTCATAGAAACAATTTTCTTGTTGCTAGTAAATATTTTCTGGAACGAAAGAATTATCTCTTTAAATAAAAATTATATGTTATGAAAAGAAATGAAAATTACATCAAAATAAGAAATTGTTATCTGCGGGGAATATTTATATATCTTGAAACAAAGGAAATATTTCTCACGAGTAGTAACCGTATTTTTGAGGCAATGGTAAACTTTTTTGCATTGAAAATATCGATTCTTGTACGGTAACAATATTTTCTTGCAGTAACGATATATTTACTACGATGAGAAATTAATTTTCTTGCAACTAATAAATTGATTCTTGCACGGTTACAATATTTTCTTGAAATAAATATATTTTTACTTCGATAAGAAATTAATTTGCTTGCAACAAATAAACAGATTCTTGCGCGGTTACAATATTTTCTTGAAATAAATACATTTTTACTTCGACAAGAAATTAATTTGCTTGCAACTAAGAAACAGAGTCTTGCACGGTTACAATATTTTCTTGCAACAAAAATATATTTGCTGCTGCACAGAGAGAAGCTGCGGTTTCTTTGGATTTAATAAATTTTATTATCGCTTTAATGACACTATTGTTTCATTTAAACAATATCAATGCTTCATAAAAAATGTCTTAAACATTTATTTATATATGTGGTAGTCGGTTGACACATACATAAATAAATATATAATAAATAATTGTCAATGTCATATCTCCATCACTCGAGTGACCGGTGTGATGGATTCCAATGAGGTGTACAACTGCGAGTGATAGACGCTTTCGCCGTGGGGTCTTATATACGATTTCTGGTCGAATTTGACTCACGAGTTTAGCAGCCGCCTAGCGGTGAAAACGCTTATCACATTTATTGTAACCAAATAATATATTATTTGGTTGGGAGAATAAATTTGTACTTGCGGCAAGAAATAATTGTTTATACATTTGTATTAATTAATACAAGTAATCAATAAATTATTTCTAGTATTTATGTCATAAATTCCCAAAAATTTTTTACTTATTAACAACTGTTATGTTTAAGTAATTACATTTATTAGTTTTGATAAAATGATTTTCTACTGATAAGTAATTGGGTTTTTGTTTTAATGAAACATTCTCTTCATTGACAAATTATTTGTTTTGAAGATAATTTTATTGAAACAGAAATAAATTTTATTGTTGGAAGTAATTATTTCTTTTAATTTAGAAATCATAATTCAAGAAAATGTATTTACTTAAAACAAGAACATTTTTTTTTGGTGAAGTAAAGCTAAATTTTTTGTAACTAGAAAGATAAATTTAGGTTCTAGAAACGTATTTTTTGCGTAAAGTAAAATTTTTACTTGAAATTATTGTCGTATAATACTGTTTACAGTATGGAGTTATTTCTCTTAAGTAAATTTGTACTTGTGGCAAGAAATAATTGTTTATACATTTGTATTAATTGATACAAGTAATCAATGAATTATTTCTAGTATTTATGTTATAAATTCCCAAAAATTTGTTACTTATTAACGACTGTTATGTTCAAGTAATTACATTTAGTAGTTTTAATCAAATGATTTTCTACTGACAAGTAATTGGGTTTTTGTTTCAATAAAATATTCTCTTCATTGACAAATTATTTGTTTTGGAGATAATATTTTATTAAACCAAAAAAAAAATTATTGTTGGAAGTTATTATTTCTTTCAATTTAGTAATTATATTTCAAGAAAATGTATTTACTTGCAACAAGTAAATTTTTTTTTCCGTGTGTATTTTTGGTAATAGTTAATTTGTCTTTACCTCTTTTAATAATACTGTCTAGTTTTTTTCATACATGTCTTTCATACATGTCTTGTGCTTTTAAAGACGATTCTTACGGATGATTTAGATATCACTTTTTGTTACTTTCAATACGTATATTTAGATTGACTCTTATTTATGACTTTTGCGTTATGTTATGTTATAGTTTGCACTTGAAAAGGGCCCAAACCAAAGGCCGAAACGTCGTGATTTGTTTTAATTGTGGCTAGTTAAGTCGATGTAATTTTAAATTCTTATTTTTTGAAAATAAAGATTGACAAATATACTAAACGTTCATTGTTTAATTCTCTTTTCTTATGTCTGTATTGTTTTTTTTTTATAAATTGTTCTTGTAAATAATTAAATTTTAAATAATAACTTTACAATTAAAAAAATAACTATATGTAAAAAATAGACAGCAATTCTGAAATTTCGATCTATAGATGAAGAGAAAATTCGAATATTTTCTATTTTTTAATTGCATTTTTACTCATTTTTATTATTGAATTACTTTTTTAAAATAAAAAATAAATTGGGGAAATTACGGATAAAATAAATCAAAAATATATAAACATTAGACGTTCATTTCATCGACTGCAATTGGCAAATAATTATCGTGACGATTCGACCATTGGTTTTGGTCCTCGTCGTCAAGACGTTAATAATCTTTGATGCTTATATATAAGCATCTCATATTTAAAATAATTTAAATTAAATTAAATTATTAAATTTATTGCGAAAAATATTACCTCAGCCAGGGTTCGAACCTGGAGGACCAAAACCAATGGTCGAATCGTCACGATAATTATTTGCCAATTGCAGTCGATGAAATAAACGTCTAATGTTTATTATATTATTGGCGAATTATATGTATTTTTCAAAAATATATATTTTTGATTTATTTTATGTTTATTTTATCAATTTTATGTTTATTTTTAATTTTTATTTATTTTATTTATTTATTTTCAAATAAATCTGATTGCTATTTTCACAGATAATATACGTGTTTTTTTTTTTCATTAACTATATGATTAATTGTTACATGCTATCCGTTAAAGTTCTCCAATTTATAATATTCCATTAAAAAAAAGTAATTCAATAATAAAAATAAGTAAAAAAAACAATTAAAAAATAGAAAACATTCGAATTTCCTCTTTATCTATAGATCGAAATTTCAGGATTGCTGTCTATAAATTTATCAAATTTTTTGATAGCCATCGGTAGAGTCTATCTCATTTAAAGACAATTATTTTCGAAAAAAAATGAAGAAAAAGTCCCTTAAAAAATCGAAGTTATTGAAATCCCATCTTCATCAATGGCCTAAAAATTTCGAAACTAAGTCTAGATTTGTGAGATTTTTTTGAAAAAAATTAAAACGGTCGCATTAAAAAAAAACCTTTTTTTACTTAAATCCTAAAAAAAAGTCATATTGTCCATTAAAAATTTTTTCGATATTTTCTTCGTAAAATACAGTGAAAAACGAAAAAAAAAGATTACCTCATTTTTTACAATATCTTTTTTCTTCTTAAAGTTACAGGCATTTGAAATTTTAAACTGCATTTTTTTGAAAAAATCCATAACTTAAGTATGGGTAGAGATCAAAATCTAAAAAAAATCATGGAAGCTACTTTCATTTAGTATAAAAACACAAAAAAATTTCGGCCAAATAAAAATGGTCGAGGAAAATCCTTGGTTGATTTGGCATGGAATGCCTCATATATATGAGGCATTCCATGCCAATATATATATATACCATATCTATATATATATATATATATAGAATATTTTGTGTTGTGTTTAGAGTCCCGCGCCTCCCTCGAGCGTATTATACCTTGGCGACAGAACCCTTTCGCGGTTTCGGACGTTGCGTCCTTGCGCGCCGAGCGTGGCACAGCATTTCTTTCACCTGATTATATTTCATGTTTAATATTTAGCTCTATTCGACTGTATTTCACGTTTTGGCTGTTTCATATGTAATTCGCGTTTACGTTCCATGCTACTACTGATTTCCGTTATTTTGCTTTCACTTTTCTGTGATGTTAATTTAATTCAGTATCCAATTGTATTTTGTTCAATTACGTCCAATTAATTTCGACTCGGTTATATTACTACGTGTTTGATACGACTTCATATAGAGTTGCGTTAACTCTCATATTCAATTTCATATTAATTCAACGGTGTAATTCTACTACTTCTAGTATTCAGTTGCTTAGTTCAAATCGTTATTTAATTTCAGCTACTCAATCACTCCATTCAACTTAATTCTCGACCTCAGTTGCTCAATAACCCGATGCAGTTCTTTTGACATCTGATATCACCGTATTTCTTAATTATAATAAAGATGATACCGAGTACTATTAAACAACTGAGTGTTGCTTAACCGTCACCCCGCCGAATTTTTGCGCTGCCCATTATCAACCCCGCCCTCCGCCGTTGGGTCGAGCTGGCCGATCTTTCGCACGTCTGACTAACTGAGCTATCGTATTTATTTTCGGGTTAGCATATGGATTTCGCAATTTTGGAATGAATTTGTGACGCGGATAATACGTGTCTGGCGCCCAACTTTTGACTTAAAGTATCATTGTCGGACCGTGTGAGGGACCAGTTGGAGAGGCCTATCATCCTTCTCTCCTCACCTCCCTTTTTGATCCGTCTCACGCCTCGTGCGCGCTTTCAGAATAAAAAGACGTGACAATACACACATACACACACACGTACACATACTATTTTGACCACTATATATAGTCAAATATATAATTATGAATAACAATGAAATAGTTTTATTCAATACTCATTATTTATTAAGAACATAATGACAAATAAAAATAATCATTATTTTCTAAAAAAAAATAAGTGATAAATAAAAGCTTGTAAAGATTATTCCTTGTCAGTATTACAATATAATTTCGGCAATATACGTTATCAGAATTGTTTACGTTATTTAGCAGATTTACCCAATTAAACATCCTTCAGAAGTATCTTTTTCCTTTCAAGACATGAAAAGCTTTTCCATCTCCTATCAAGAATTAGTCACAAAATTTTTCCGTTGTGATCGAGATCTCAATCGTCTAAAATTATGCACATTGGTACATCTTTCTCAAATCTTCCAGATAATTATCTCCACAAGATTTTACAGGAGATTAGAAAACAATTTCTTCCACAGCTGAATTCAAGATGGAATACAGTGCAACGATCAAAGCCGAGATTCTATAAGAAGTACAGTACTTGGTTACAAGGTATTTTTGAAGTAGAATTCGAAGTTGCAAGTTCTATTCCAACTGGGCCATCAAACTATTTAGTAGACAGACCGAAAAAGAATTTTGGCGAATGCTGTAACCGCAAAACGGAAGAAATTAAGTAAATTACGCGCAGGTTACCCACAACAAATGATTGATGCCGCTTCAAGAAAAATATAAAACCAGAAAAATTGTTTTGATGCTAACACTACTCTGGCATTAATAATGGATGCTCGGTTATCAAAACAACAATATGAAACGATAAGAGCTGCGACGAAGAAAATTGGATTCAATATATTTCCATCGTACAAAAATATCCAAAAATCAAAACAGGATTGCCCAGAGGACATTAATATTACAGAGAATTCGGCGTCAAATAATTTACAAAGATCATACTGCAAAAAGACTATTTAAGACGATAGATAAGGAAAATATGGTTGATGTCAACGAATTAATATTGCTCACGAAATGGAGTTGTAATGGATCATCGGATCAGAATACAAATAAGTTTTAGACAAGACAAAGAAATATCTGATGAATATATGTTTAACTTCAATGGTGCCCTTGCTTCTCACTTCATCTTACGATAATGTTATCATTGTAATAATGTCGACTGTCTTCAACAAGGTATTGTACAGAACTATAAAATTTGAATACACAATAGAAACTGCCGAAAAAATAAAAAGTGAAAAGCAACGTATGGATGACGAAATTGCTCAATTACGAGAAATAGAAATAGAAAAGATCGGAATCACATTCAAAATAAATTACTAAATGATATTTACGATGATAGGCAGTAGATAGCTCAAGCTGTAACCGACATGCCTTTATCATGTTCATATTTATTTGCGGTTCCAACCCATCTCAAATAAACAACTTAGCAGAAGTTAGTAAGAATCTAACAAAGAAGAAGTATTCAAATTGGGGATGTCACCTTTGCATGCACTAATTAATTCATGGAATGCATATATTACATATTGCCTACAATTTATCTTTCAAGAAGTGGCCAACAACGCCAGAAACACGCATTCAAAAAGAAGAAACAAAAAATAAGAATTCAAGACACTTTTTATACTTGGACAGTGAGTAAATATCGTTAAACAAGGTTTCGGATCATCTAATGACTGAAATACTTTTCGATTTTTTGCTGATCCAAAAATCACAGCAGAAATAACTGGAGTTGACAAGGAATTGATCAGAAGATTTTTTACGATTTTATGAACGATTAATTGTGGTGAAGAAGTAAATTCAGAAAAATTTGGTTCTTATGTATACATACAAGACAGCGGAAATATTTATTGAAAAATATTCTTTGTACATACTTCATGTCAGTTATTGTTCATAAAATTCTTCTTCACGGTAAAGAAATTATAGAAAATTACACACACACACACACACACACAATATATATATATATATATATATATATATATATATATATATATATATATATATATATATATATATATATTAGGGTGATTAAAAAAAAACCTTTTTTTTTTATTTTTCGCGACTCACCCCAAAATATCAAAGCTTACCTAAAAAAAAGAATTTTCCTCAAAAATTGAGCAAAATCGAACAAGTTTTAGAGGTCGCTACCAGCGATTTTCAATATTTTCGATTAAAAAATCGGTTTTTTTTTCAAATGTTCAAAATTGCATAACTTTTCGAGTTTTAATGATAGAGGCATGAAATTTTCAGGGAATCTTCGTCAATTCATGTAGTTTATGAATATCGAGTTAGAAAATTTATTTTCGGAAACAATTTTTTTACATTTCTTTTGTTTATAATAAAAAAATAATCGTCTATAACAAATAGGCGCCAGCGATCTGGGACATGGTTTTGACTTTAAATTACATCTAAGTAATCCAAAAATACATTTCAATAATCAAATGCTTGAACATCCTCCCTAGGGAGGAGAGTGGTTACTTTCGGGGCGAAAGTAGCGTTTTTCAGACTCGTGTGATTTGCCGCCCTCGCTTTCGGCTCGAGCGGCAAACTTCACACTCGTCTGAAAAACGCTACTTCCGCCCATTGGTGCACACGATATTTTTCACAATATCTTTATCACAATATACTATTTTTTGTTAATTGGGAAAATTACTGTGTTTGCATACATATCAACTTTACAAGTAAGTACACATCTTACATATTATTTTTAAGATACTTAGAATTGAAATCAAAAACATAACTTCAATCGTACATCCCAGCAAACACAATGCAAAAAAATATCCAAAAAAAAAATGTCCCAAAAAAATATCCCAAACTCAAACAAAAAAACAATTATCAATGCCATTGAGAAAAATTAAAGCGTAAGGGCCCGTTCCCTAAAATGTGAAAAACTTACCGTGTAACATGAAATAATTAATGTGCTATAAGTTTTTTGATCGAAACTGTAAGATGTACTTATTGTTCTTTGAAAATAAAATTATTATGACAAATTACAAAAAAAGTAGCATTGTTATTATCCATTAATCTATCCATTTTACAAATATGAGTCGCAGTAAAAAAACAATTGCAATTCGTAAAATTGAATGGTGTTCTGGTATTAGGCAGAAAAGAAGTTGATGTTGTAACCAAAAATTATTGAATATGTAGCATTTGGATAATTTATTATTCTATCAACTTAAATTTGACAACAAAAGTTGGAATGCAATACAGACACCTAAATAAAGATTATGACATGCGTTATTTCTACATTACGGGTAACGTGATTTTTTGAATTTGTTGTTTAAACAAATTTTCAGCAACAAATTCACCGATGTTCAAGCATTTGATTATTGAAATGTATTTTTGGATTACTTAGATGTAATTTAAAGTCAAAACCATGTCCCAGATCACTGGCGCCTATTTGTTATAGACGATTATTTTTTTATTATAAACAAAAGAAATGTAAAAAAATTGTTTCCGAAAATAAATTTTCTAACTCGATATTCATAAACTACATGAATTGACGAAGATTCCCTGAAAATTTCATGCCTCTATCATTAAAACTCGAAAAGTTATGCAATTTTGAACATTTGAAAAAAAAAACCGATTTTTTAATCGAAAATATTGAAAATCGCTGGTAGCGACCTCTAAAACTTGTTCGATTTTGCTCAATTTTTGAGGAAAATTCTTTTTTAGGTAAGCTTTGATATTTTGGGGTGAGTCGCGAAAAATAAAAAAAAGGGTTTTTGTTGAGGTGGCTGCCCTGGACGGTCTGCACGACAGCGCCCGAGACGGCAGCGCATACGCCATCTAAATTTCACTAGATCCGGTTCCGCGCTTCTCGCCCACAGAGAGACATCCCGCGTGCACGCGTGCCTTGTTACGATCCGCTATTGCATTCTGTATCAGTTTATTACGTCAGTCTTGTGCACGACGCACTGTATCAGTTTTTACTGTATCTGTTCGACAAGAGTACGTCAAATACATTCGTTCGTAACGAACGTGCCTGAATTACTCTCTCAACCGTAACAGGTTATGGGCCCAGGCCGCGCGCCAAGAATTATACGCGTGAATAAAGAGTCGCCGTGCGCTGATTAAAGAAATCGAGTGAAATCGAAATACGACGAGAAACCAAAATGAACTCAAACGTTGTTAGAATCGAAACTCTGAACCGTGTTAACTATAACACGTGGAAACTTCAGATGCAGGCACTTTTGGTGAAGAATGACGCGTGGGGCTATGTGAACGGCGGCATCGTAAAGCCGGAAGATAATGCAGCCGCCATTACTGCATGGGTAACTGCCGACAGCAAGGCAAAATCAGATATCATCTTGAGCATCAGCCCGTCCGAACTGAAGCAGATAAGGGGATGCAACACTTCAAGAGAGGTATGGCTCAAACTCGAAGGAATTTATCAGTCCAAAGGGCTGGCGCGAAAAGCTACCCTGCTCAAGCAGCTAATGCTGCAGCGTATGGACAACGGAGGCGATCTGAAGGACCACTTGGGTAAATTCTTTGACGCTGTGGACAAATTAGAAGAGATGGAGGTAAAAGTAGATAGAGATTTACTTTCAATAATGCTACTGTATAGCTTACCCGAGAAATACGAGAATTTTAGATGCGCCATTGAATCAAGAGATACACTTCCGACCCCAGACGTTCTGAGGATAAAAATTACAGAAGAATATGAGGCGCGCCTAAATGAAACGCGGAATCCAAGTCAAGCCATGTACTCGGCGAAGCATCATCCAGGTTATGACGACGACGATGTCCGCTCGGTCTCGCCGGCCGAGAAGGAGCGCGCCGTCATTTATACCGAATGGCCAACGTCTCTAGGGCTCTACGTTTGTGCACAACCGATGGTAGCTCGACTGAATACCTTCTGCAAAACTTAGTATGGGCGCCAGGTGCGATTCCTCGCACCACGATACGCGAAATCCTGATTCCTGATTACCTCAGGTGTGAGTCCGATATAGGAGGAGAGGGAGCGTAGCGCAATGAACACACCACAATTATAACAAATTAATATTTAATGAGAAAGCATATAGGATAGAACAGTTCGGCCGTAATGGCGGCGCAACACACGCCGCGAACGCGATACTCTTCGGGCCGGAGTATGCTAGGAGCAACCTGTTTCTCAATAATAAGTTACGACGAATCCCACCCCGCGTGTCTCGGTACTGACACGCACCTAGACTACGACAAAATCCCTCCCTGAATCGCGCGGTACCGACAACAATTAATTACCCCCTCAACGCAACATTTTTACCCTTCAACGCACACACAACTCGACGTACATTCCACAATTCAACGACAAATTAGCCGCGAACGACTCACAAAACGGTAGCGACGTCGAAGAGGAACGGCTCGCAATACGATCTCTATTCGCGATACGATACGCTTTCACCACTCTGCGCGATCTCGCAGTCCCGAAATGGCCGCGAATCTCTCGGATTCCGCGAGTCCCGATGACCGCGGATCTTTGATTCCGCGAGCCCTGAAATGACCCCGCGATTTACGCCTCGCGAGGTCCGCAACACAAAATGCGAAGGTGTCCCGCACGCCACGACGCGATCACGCGGATCCCATGCGGCCCCGCGCTGATACGGTGTCCGGCCCGTACAGAGAACACCTCGCCCAAAGACCGCTCGATCACGCGAAGCGCATTTCGCCGTTTCCCATACTCCGAGTCTACACAACACGGCACTTAACGCATCCCGACGATATGACAATTAACTCCCGAAACGATAATTAGCTCGACGACACGAATTAAACGCGTTGACTGTCGGCGGCCGCGCACTCGAACTCCCGAGACGGGCGATTACGCACTTTTCCGGCCGAGTCCTCCCGCGGTATTCCTTTCGGGATAATTAAGCGATCACATACTTTCGCGGCACAACGCGACTCCCGGGAGGACCTCGGTATTGCTACGATCTTACTTGCGGTGCTTGTGCAGTGGCCTTACAATTTTCGCTTCGCTCGCCGGCACAGGTGGTTTCGCAGCTGGGGGTGGATGGCACCTCTCAACAGGACGGCCCGCACGACAGTGACGGCTCTCTGGCCCGGCGGGACCACGCTGGGCCCGCGCCTGCGCTCCTGCGCGTCGGTGTTGCACGTCCTGTCCCTCTTGACGAGTGCTGCGCCCTACGCGGCGCGGCGCCTGACCAAGGCGCCCTTGCCTGCCTCCACCCGCTTGCGGTAGTACCAAGATGGCGCCGGGTCCGGCTGTCCAGGCCGCGACTCCGGGATCGGTTGCTCGACGGCCAGGCTGGCCAGGCCTTGGCTCGTCGACCGGTGGCATAACTTCGGGGGTGGTTACCCTTTTGACGGGGACCTTCGTCGGGGCGTCCCCCTTTCCGGTTCCCCCTTTCCGGTTCCCCCGTGTTCGGGTCGTCGTTCCGTGTTGTGGGCCAGCGCTCTCCCTGACAGGTGCCCCGTGGTACCGGCCACGGGCCCCAGCGTGACCCGTCCGTCGGCCGTCCGTCCTCGATACGTCTCCAGCCGGTCGCTCTCAGATTCCCTCGGTGCGACTTCAAGTCGGTACATCAATTCGGGGCCACCTGCTCCGCACCGCCTCGTAACCTGTAAGTCTCGCGATCTTAACCTAAATTTACGTTAATGCCCCGCCCGCCTCGGGCGGAGGCACCACCCTTGACGTCTCCCTCGGCCGAGCTACCATCCGGGCCGGGGACGTGACTTTGTCACGTCACAAGGTAAACGCAACTTCAGGAAGCTCAAGGAAGAAGGATCGAAGCCTAAATCAAATGAAGGTACAAGCAACGGGTCATTCAAATACAAATGCCACAAATGCCATAAAGTCGGTCACAAGGCTATCGATTGTGGCGAGAAGAAAAAGGACGTGGCGAAAAACACCAAAGACCTAAGCCTCTACGTCGATGAAGCACTGCAAACTCTAGAAGAAGAGACGTCGTACTGGTGTTTAGACAGCGGAGCCACATCACATTTATGCAAAGATCCCGAATCTTTTTCGAAATTGGAAGAAGGGAAAATCGGGCAGGTAAATATGGCGAATAATAGCTCCACTGCCATTAAAGCTAAAGGAACGGCAGAGATCTATAGTGATGCGCTAGGTAAGATCATGAAAATTTCTCTCAATGATGTCTTACATGTGCCAGAGCTTCGTACAAATCTAATGTCTGTATCTAAAATCACTGACGAGGGATTCGAAGTGCTATTCAAGAGGGACAGAGCCGACGTACTGGATAAGGACGGCAACGTGAAGATGATCGCAAATCGGACAGGAAACCTTTACTACATCGATGAATGCCACCAGCCGCACGGACGCTTGGTAGTCACCAACGTTGTTGATGCGTCATGTAATTCACTCGAAACATGGCACAAACGAATGGGCCACTTAAACGTCAAAGATCTATTCGAAGCGAGCAACAACCGAGTGGTAGAAGGCGTCTATATCAAGCAATCGAACGAGGAAACGCATTGCGAAACTTGTCTGAAAGGGAAAATGACCAGATTACCTTTTCCTACTAATCCTCAAAAGCAGCTGGAAGTCCTTGAAATCATCCATTCCGATGTATGCGAACCGATGCGTCACGAATCTCTAGGCAAGGCCAGATATTTCGCAACATTTATCGACGAATCCACTCGTTGGTGTGAAGTACGCTTTCTCAAATCGAAGGATGAAGTCTTCGATGTCTTCAAAGAAGTAAAGGCAACATTCGAAAATCTCAAGGGTAAAAAGATCAAATTCTTACAAAGCGACAATGGCGGAGAATACGTAAATCGAAGATTCGACGACTTACTCAAGTGCTCTGAAATCTCGAGAAGATTATCGGTGCCCTACCACCCGGAACAAAACGGGCTAGCTGAACGAAAAAATCGTACCCTGCTTGACACCGCTCGTTGTCTACTGATCGGAGCCAACCTACCGTCACATTTCTGGGCCGAAGCCGTGAATACGGCTAACTACCTACGCAATAGAAGTCCAACGACCTGCTTGAACGGAAGGACGCCCTATGAAGCCTGGAATGGAAAACCTCCGAATCTGAGCCATTTGAGGGAATTTGGCTGTAAGGTATTTTGCTTGGACACGTCAGTCGGAAAAGGCAAATTGGAGGCTCGCTCCTGGGAAGGCGCACTTGTAGGATACTCCGAAATATCCAAAGGATATAGAGTATGGATACCAGCGGACAGAAAGGTTGAGATAAGTCGCGATCTAAAATTCCTGGAAGGACGCAGTATTGTTCAAGAAAAGTCTGAAGAGCTGGTTTTAGAGGACGAAACAGACGTGGCCAACTCCGAACCGGAAACCATGGAAGTCAAGATCCAAAATAATCTTCCTTCTGTGAACAACGAAGATGTTGAGAGCGACGTAAACGATGACGTTATAGAGGACAGACAGGGAGCTGAAAAACGCGGACGCGGTAGGCCACGAATTTTGAGAACTGGCGAAAGGGGTCGCCCTAAGAAGCAGTATCAGGTCGCTCGAGAGGAGCGAAATGACGAAGCAGTCGAAATTGTCAGCGAGGAGGAAACGGCTCTGCTATCAGAAATACCGATCAAAGAAGCAATGTCGGGACACGATACGGAAGAATGGCTGAATGCGATGACCGACGAAGTACTATCCATCATCAAGAATGACACCTGGGAGCTTGTGAAACGTCCCGAGAACAAGACAGTAATCGGTAGTCGTTTTGTTCTTCGCAATAAGCTGAATCCAGACGGATCCATTCTGAAAAGGAAGGCACGCCTAGTCGCCCAAGGCTTTCTACAGAAGCCCGGAGTTCATTTCAATGAAACTTTTTCACCTGTGGCCAGACTAAGCTCAGTGCGAGTCGTCATCGCTGCTGCCATCAAACTCAACATGAAGATTCGACAATTCGACGTATCGACGGCGTACCTCAACGGCGAGCTCGAAGAAGAAACGTTTATGAAACCTCCAAAGTATTTAAAACAAGTATTAAAACGCATTTGCCAAATGACAACGGTCGATCACGATATTCGACAGAAAGCGAGAGAGATGTTGGAGGAATTAGAGCACGGTACCAAGGTTTGTTTCTTGAAGAAAGCTATTTACGGACTTCGGCAGGCCGGAAGAGTCTGGAATAAGAAGCTCAATAAGGTTCTCAAAGAAATGGGAGCTCAACCCTTTAACGCCGACTCGTGCGTGTACAAGCTAAGGCGGAAGGGAGCCTACGCGATCATAGTGACGTACGTAGACGATATCATCGTAGCGACCGATTCCGACGATCTGTTAAACGAGATTGAACAGAATCTTCGTCAACATTTTGACATAAAAGATCTAGGCGAAGTGCATCACTGCCTTGGAATGGAATTTCGCCGAACTGCAGATGGTATTCATATAAGTCAAAAAGGCTACATCAGTGAGTTGTTGAAAAAATATGGCGTATCTGATTGCAAGCCGGTTGGAACCCCCATGGATCCCAGCGTCAAGCTGAGCAATCCGGAAGGAGAACACAACGCGGAAGGAGATAAGTTACCATACAGGGAGCTAGTAGGCGCTCTCGACTATCTGGCAGTTGCTACACGACCCGACATCAGTTTTGCCTGCAGTTTTCTAGGACAGTTTAACAACCACTACGACGAAACTCATTGGGTCGCAGCTAAACGTGTATTAAGGTACCTCAAGAGTACAATGGATGTCTATTCTATTCTACACGCCCACCGACAAACCCCTCTCTGGTTTCGTAGACGCCGACTGGGGCGGAAATTTGGCAGATCGAAAATCATACACCGGAATCTGCTTTATCTGGAGCGGAGGACCTGTCACTTGGGACTCAAGGAAGCAGCGGAGCGTTGCCTTATCGTCGAACGAGTCCGAATACATGGGGCTTTCTGACGCATCGAAAGAAGCTATATATCTTCGTGGATTTCTCGAGGAACTGGGATTGAAGGTCTCCGGCCGTACCTCGATATTCAACGACAATTAGGGTGCAATCAAACTTGCCGGGAACCCCGTACATCATGCACGAAGCAAACACATTGACGTAAGGTATCATTTTGTACGCGAATCCTTATCGAATGGTTTGATTTCAGTCGACTATGTTCCCACCGATCAAATGTTGGCCGACATCCTCACGAAGGGACTCAACCGTACCAAGCACCTACGTCTTATGGAGATGTTAAGATTGAGACCCTGTCGTATCAGCCCGAGGGGAGGTGTTGAGGTGGCTGCCCTGGACGGTCTGCACGACAGCGCCCGAGACGGCAGCGCATACGCCATCTAAATTTCACTAGATCCGGTTCCGCGCTTCTCGCCCGCGTGCACGCGTGCCTTGTTACGATCCGCTATTGCATTCTGTATCAGTTTATTACGTCAGTCTTGTGCACGACGCACTGTATCAGTTTTTAATGTATCTGTTCGACAAGAGTACGTCAAATACATTCGTTCGTAACTAACGTGCCTGAATTACTCTCTTAACCGTAACAGTTTTTTTGAATCACCCTAATATATATATATATATATATATATATATATATATATATATATATATATATATTGTGACGTGACATTGTCGCGTCTACCTCCCAGACGGTAGCTCGGCCGAGGGGAAGGTCGGGGATGGCGCCTCGACACGAGTAGGGGAGGGCTAATAGCGCTAATAATCGTTATCTTTGCTAGATGTAAGTGCGACAGGTGGTGCCGGAGCGTGGGATCAACGACGGAGATCTGTGACGACTTTCATGTCGCAACGAGGGAAGGACGGACGCTTGGGGAGCGCTAGGCGAAGTGGTTGACCGACGGGCGGACCGCTGGGGCCCACCGCCGCGGAGGCGCAGGAAATATCTCGCCCAGCACATCTAAGCCCGCCGCAGCAGATATATAGAGGGGTACGGCACCGTTACTGCAGAGCGGGTGCACGACCCAGACGCCTCTCTCGACGGTACCAAGGGCACCGAGCAGCGTAGCCGTGGCCTGGCCAGCCCGGCTGATCCTGAAGTGGGCCCGCAGTCGAACAGCCAATTGAAAATACCGCGGGCAGGCAGCGGATTGAGCGGTGCCGCGAGCGGAGCGGCACGCGCCACATTACGGCAGGGCGGAAAATTGCGAGCTTGAGGCGCATGCGCGGGGGCCCAGCGTGGTCCCGCCGGGCCGGTCACTCGTCACTGTCGAATCAGCCGCAGCCGAGGAGCCACCCCCGGAAAAGTGTCCCGACGCAGCCGAGCAACAGCGAGCGACCTTGTAAGATCTCCACTCCGGTGCTACCACGGTAATTAGAGCTCGATCTCGGTCCGAATAATTGTCGCGCGTGATTGTCGATTAGAGTACCGTTGTGTCGATCAGGTTATATCCTGCACGTGGCTACCGGCTCCCGCTGTTGCGAGTGCCGGTGAGATTACTCCTGCATTCCAGCGGAGTGTGTGATCGCGAAGCGGCCGAGATCGAGCCCGGAAAAGTCTCATAAAGCCCTCCCCGGAAGCTCGCACGGCCGACAGTCAAATCGTGTGCGTGTGAAATTGCGTGTTCGGGAACGGAGACGTATCGTGTGCGTTGGAGTTGCGTGTTCGTGAATCGAGGCGTGTCGTGTGCGTTACACGGTGTTGCGTGCGGGTCGTGGAAAGCCGTGTTCGTTGTCGCGGACGTGTTGATCGCGTATATCGTCGCGGATGTATCGTGTTATCGTGAACTATCGGACATTCTGTCGCGTACGTGGCGAGTGTCGCGGAATATCGGGCGCGTTAGGGGCGCGTTTCGGCAGAGGTATTGCGCCGCACTCCTGGATAGCCTCGCGGATATATTGCGTCGTCTCCGTGCGGGCAAATATCGTCGCGTTCGCTCAGCAGGGAGTTTCGCGGCCATACGGCCGGAATAATTCGGTATCGTTGTGTTGATTGAGGCATTGCGTTGCCTGTTCGCGGTCACGGTCTTGCGAATTCCGCCGTATATTCGCGTATGTGTCCTCGCGGACCGATTACCGGGTACTTCGTCTCGTATCGATTCCCGGCGTTTATGTATTACTGAAAAATACCCTCGGTCTTGCGAATTCTCGTTTGTTGCGTGATTACCGTATTCTGTTTCGTTTGTGACACATAACTCTCGTTCGTAGCGTGATTATCGTATTCTGTTTCGTTATGAAACGTATTATCGGTCTTGCGAATTTTCGCTCGTTGCGTGACTACCGGGTTCTGTTTCGTTTATGAAATATACTATATTCTTTATCTTGTTATTTATTGTGTGCTGATTGCGTTACGCTCCTTCCTCACCTCCCTCGACAAAGAACTGACACCCTGAGTTAGCGTTGTGTAACCGCGTATGGGATTGAGCTATTGAAACGTGGTGCGCGTAATCGCACCTGGCGCCCATTAGAAGATTTCGTCGAGAAAATATTTCCGCGGATACCGGGGAGCTACCGTCTTTTACAGGTAATTTGCGGCCGCGCCCCTTCGGCTAGCGAGACCGAAGGAAAACGGGTCGCAATATATATATATATATATATATATATATATATATATATATATATATATATTTAGATGCTACAGTTTCGGTATAGTTTCACATTTGGAGACGTAAGGCGGATCAAAAGGGGTTAGGGAGAGAAGGATGGCAGGTCTCTCCGACGGCTTTCTCGCATAGTCCGACGATTAGGCTCGACACCAAGGTTGGGCGCCAGATGCGTTTGCTCGCATCCTCTAATTTTTATCGAGATCGCGAAAACCCGAAACGAAACACGAAAACGCAATTAATTCGACGTGCGAGAGATCGGCCAGCCCGACCTAACTATGGGCGGGGTTCATGAAGGGCAGCGCAAGATTCGGCGGGGTGACGCATAAATCACACACTTATATATTTAATAAGAATTAAGAACTAGGTTTATTGTAAATTGGCAATATTGGTAAATGAGATAAGAAAACATATTCGATTACGGAGGGTATAATTTTGAGATACTATGAGATCGAATGGTGAACAGAAATATTGAATAGCGGAAATCAGAAATAAAATCGAGTCAGATTATTAAATAAAGCAGTCATTGAAAGGTATTACCAAGATTGAATTAACAAAATTAGATAATGTAGCACTAGAGAGCATTAATCTTGGAATCTAATTAAGCAGTGTAGAAATGAGCGCAAAAATAACAAAGTAATAATATGGATCGTAAACCTGAATTACATAGAATAGAAGACCATACAAGTAAGCGCGAAAGTAACAAAGTAAATAACATGAATCGTAAACCCGAATTACATAGAATAGGATAAAAAACGGAGAATATATTCGATTACGGAATAACAGTAAACATAAAATATCATCAAAGTATTGCCGCACCACGCTCGGCGCGCAAGGACTCTACATCCGAAATCGCGAAAGAGATTCTGTCGCCAAGGTATAAGATGCTCGCGGAAGGCGCGAGACTCTAAATATAACGCGAACGATAATACGAATATTAACGCGAAGATAGAACGCTCACGAGAACGCTCAGGACGACGCAAAATAGAATACGCCAGGACACGCAATATAATGCGGAATACCGCACGCGAGTACAATGAATCGCTGAACACGGAATAACGCGCGAGAAGAAACCGAATCTAGCACAATTAGTTCACGCGAAATCTCTCACGCGACGACACAAATTACGACGCACGATAATACGCACAATACACACGCGGTCGCGAACACGAACAACGCGAGAAAAGATTCGACCGCTACCATAATCGCCCGCGTCTTTCCGCGACCTGCAGGAGCCTATACGCGATCCCCGAGCCAACGAGACTCCCGGGGCCCCTCGCTTTCGATGCCGACCACTAGCATCAAGTTATACGCCTTGTCGGCGAACAATACTAATTGTCGATACCCTATTATTCGGCACCCAAGCGAGATCGCGACCCGGAGGGCGGTGTCGTGGCTTTACATACGCGAAAATCTACAAGGCAACCTCAACAAAAGTCTGCTCCCCCCCCCCCCCCAGGGTACTTCGCCGTCGACAAGGATCGGGATGCTGCCACCAAGAGTAAACTGGCTCGGCAGCCGGGCGAGATCGCGTGACACCAAAATTTGACGCGTTCACGCTGGAGGACGATCCGGGAGTGCTCGCGAAAATCCGCTCGATAGCGGAGGCGATGACGCGCCCCACCCGGGGCGTGCGCGGCCCTTCGGCGCGATAGCGCGGGCCAATTAGGGGTGAGCTCGCAGGCTCGCGATATATCCTTGCGCAGGGCTGTCAACCGCGGATCCCGCGGGGCGCCCACTGGCCCCTCGCTCGCACGGCGATTTCTTGGGGTCCTTTTCGGCAGCAGTCGGGACGCTGATTCCTCCGCGCTCCTCCTTCGCGGTCCGGGGATGGTGGCCAGCCACCCCGGAGTCCGGTCTGCAGCGGAGGTTAGCAGGTGAGACTCGTTCTTTCTCGGCGCCGGGGCTCTGCTGTCTACGGTCCGTCCGCTGCTGCACCACGCGCCGCGCGCGTGTCCTCCTGCGCCCCCATTCGTCAGCTGTCCGCGAGCTCCGCTAATGATCGCCTCCGTCGGTCGATTTCTCGTCCCGATCTTTCCTGTCTACTCCAAACTCGCGATCCTCTGCATTCCAGCGGCAACATCCGGGTTTCGTCTCGGTGAGGTGCCGCGCAATTATACAAAAAAAGAAAGGGATCAGAAATCGGAAACGCAACTTAACTTAGGCCCCTGGGGATTTCGCAATCGCCTCCCTGGATCGTCATCGGGCGCGAAACCCGCGCCTTGTGACGGCGCGGGCGGCGGGGACGCTGCCACGATGCAGCGAAACTGCAGCGTCACAATATATATATATATATATATATATATATATATATAATATATATGGGACATTCCATGTCAACCGGAACAGCGCCACGCTCAAAATTTGAGAGGGTTTAAAAATTTTTTTTCGGGGTGTTTTGCATCTAAATTGTGTGTTTATTCGTGTACTTTACGTTAGGTATATTGGATTTAAAAAAATTCAAAATGGCGGATCCAATATGGCGGACGAAAAATCGAAACTTAAAATTTGTAATTGAAAAAAATATGGTCATATTCTGCGTCAAATTTGAAGTATAAATGCCCTCTTGCGATTTTTCGCTATAACGCATCCTTTTCGAGATAAAAATTCATTAATATCGAAGTGCTGATTAAACTTGGAAGACACGTAACTTGTGCACGTGATAGTAGGTTTTGGAGTCACTGAAAACAAATCTGATATGATGAATAATATGAAAATTCAAAACGGCGGAGTCAGAATGTGTGTGTGTGTGTGTGTGTGTGTGTACGTGCGTGCGTGTGCGTGTGTGTGCACGTGCATGCATGCGTGCAAGTAATTGGCCACGTATAAGAACCGAGAAAAATACTAAAAGGCGGTCTATTACGGGAGATACTAATACTGCACTGTAGTCATCGGTTCTGTTGCTGTTGAGTACCTAAAAATTAATAATTGCTTACTTTCATTCACTACACAAGCGTGTGAATTCTGAATGTTCGGTACAGGGGGAGCATTGACAGAGACTTCTTAACTTTGTTATATTCTCCCTTAAGCCCCTTGCACAATAGGCGATAGCGATAGCGATAGCGACAGCGACAAAGTTGCCGACAAAGGTATAGCTTTGTCGGCAACCTTGTCGCTGTCGCTATCGCTATCGCTATCGCCTATTGTGCAAGGGGCTTTACTGTAGTAAAAAAACGATATACTCTGAAATTTGCCTTTTGCCCAATGGAAGAGATCATGTGGTGTTAAAATACCTTCTGTGGACTTTGCTTGAAGACTTGCACGCGTAGCTTCCCTCTTTAAAATAGCTCCTACACCATCACATGCTCCTTTTCCATGCGCAGTTGCATGAAAATGCCATTCTGCCTCAATGTCAAAATCGTCTTTATGATGTGCGAGATTACACATTTGATAACAATTTTTATATTGTTGTTTTGCACCATCCGTTACATAGATTATTTTATGGGCATTGGGACAGAATTTTTTAATCTCTTGCATTAATTGCTTTTGCATTGTGTACACAGCAGTAGTGTCGTGTGTCGTGCACTCCGAAAGAAACACAAAACTGTGATGCGCGATGTTGTTACCTTCTTTATAATAAATGACAACTGGGTGAACCGTACATTGATCATTATTATAATGGAAAGCTTGAGCTGCATCCTGTGCCACGTATGCGTAATTTTCGGAAAAATCAGAGTGCACCAACACTTCTCCTTCTTGTAAATTACTTTTTCGTTCCGAGATATATTCCGATTGAATCTTGGAAACGAAATGATGAGGTTTAAATTTATCTAACTGTTTACATAGTTCTGCGACAAAATCCTCTGTAGGAAGACATTCCTTTTTTAATACGCATCTGTCTGTCGATTGCCAGGTACTAAATATTATCTGCGCGATACCTCTATCTTCAAGAGTTTCCTTGAGATATGTGAACAAACGTTCAGTTCCTGGGCAGAACGTACACTCGTTCAAGTAACAAACAGGCTGTGGATTTTGACACATTACAAATTTTAAGCAGTCTTGAGGATCATCTATTGGGGTCTCTGAATCTCTGGTAAATCTATCCAAATTTGCAGAATCAATCATTAATTTCATATTCTGATGCGTAACACAAACACATACACTATGCGTCCCATTGCACCAGCAAGAACGCACCACTTTGGCCGTAATTCAGCAAACTTGCTTAAACCAATTGGGTCACTAGCGTGTTGTGCCTTAAATTGTGTATGAAGGGATTTTACGTCACACAATAGTGATCGTTTTTGTTTTTTTTCCTTACATCCATTAATCTTTACGTTGACACAGTCTTTTTTATTTGGCATGATTCGACTGTTTTCGTCATTTTCATAGACTTCGAGAACTTTATTAATAGTATCAGGTGCCATTTTTTTCCTTCCTTTAACTCTGGCATTGCTAAAACACCTTCTTTTCGTTTCAATTCTTTAGCTTTTCTTATCATCCGTATTGATGCACCAAATTCTTCACCTATCTTACAAATGCTCCATGAATCAGGAAGTATTGTAAAAATAGTTATACGAAGCGGATCATTCGCAGGTAATGTAGCAAATTTTTGTTTGAGGCCATTTAAAAGGTCTTCTAATTCATCTTCTCTGGATGAACTTTTCTGCTTTTTGGATGGGGATGTCTGGATAGAACTGTCACTGGCTATAAAACTGTCATAATCTACTAAATTACGTTTATACGACATTTTTCTACACGATCCACATATTTGGGAATTAGGTGGTAAATGCAAAAAATGTTCTTGCATTTGTTTAGAAATCAGTCGCAGATCTATTGCCACAATGACCGTCCAAATTGAAGGGATTCGAGCATCTGTTTGAGTGGGTGCGACTACTCGCGGGATACTTTTCCTGTTTACTTGACATAATAGTGTGCTGAACACAGTCGGAAAATATAGTGCTATATAATAAGTAATGCTAATGATGTATTGATTACGGGAATTTCAGTAGGAACTGTAAGGTAAAGGTACCAACACCCGGACACTTAAGCATAGGAAATGTACCAATACCTGGACACGTATCTGTGTCTGGATACCTTTAAAAATATATAAATTTATGAAAATAAACGTTTGGATATTATAACTGAAGTTTCAAACTATAAGAAAAAATACTTTTATCTTTGATTTTAATTCGCGTTATACTTATAAATAATAAAGGTGTCCGGATATAGGTACATGTCCGGGTATTGGTACCTTTACCTTAATATTAAAAGATTAATCTGAAGTACCTATGCAATATCCGCAGGTGAACCCTGAGTATTATTATACGGTAAGATCACAACACCAATGTATACAGCTATTGAAAAAGAGTAGTTCCGAAAAGAACTGTTTGAAAGGATTAACCCTGAAAAAGACTGTTGAAAGGATTTAGTTCTGAAATGAACTGGTTGTATGTATTAGCTCTGAAAAGAACTCTCCTCTGAAAAGAACTCTCCTCTACTTAAATTCTGGAAACGCTACTTCACTTGCGGGAAACGGGAAAAACGAACTTAACCGATGACAGAATACATTTGCATGTCGGAAAAAATCCAGAAATATTTTTAGCGAAAACAAAAATTTAAAAAATTGTTTATGAATCAATAAAATATTTCTTTATGCTGACGTGAAAAATGGCATTTGCAGTTTATCGATAGTATCGCTGGTTTTGCTGTAGGTTTCAATGAGTGAGGTCCTTACATCAGGACATCAATATGCGCTCTCATTTACATGCTCTCTCGCGCGCGCTAAGCCACACACACGCACGCGCATACAAACACACACACACACACACACACACACACGAACATTCTGACTCCGTCGTTTTGAATTTTTATATTATTCTTCATATCAGATTTGTTTTCAGTGACCCTAAAACCTACTATCACATGCACAAGTTACGTGTCTTCCAAGTTTAATCAGCACTTCGATATTAATGAATTTTTATCTCGAAAAGGATGCGGTTATATCGAAAAATCGCAAGAAGGCATTTATACTTCAAATTTGACGCTAGAATATAACCATATTTTTTTCAATAACAAATTTTAAGTTTCGATTTTTCGTCCGCCATATTGGATCCGCCATTTTGAATTCTTTTTAATCCAATATACCTAACGTAAAGTACACGAATAAACACACAATTTAGATGCAAAACAAAATTTTATTCTGTGGTTTTATAATTTTTTTTCAAGTTATAACTTTTTATTGTGTGACTCTCTTTATTCTAAGCGCCATACTGAGTCCGCCATTTTGAATTTTTTCAAATGCGCACTTGGTATTTGAAAGCTAATATGTTCACATAAATTTTGCCCCCGAAAAAAATTTTTAAACCCTCTCAAATTTTGAGCGTGGCGCTGTTCCGGTTGACATGGAATGTCCCATATATATATTGTCACGACTTTTTTACCCCCGGAGCGGTCCGGGGCGTGTGCCGGATCAAAAGGATAGAGGAGAGCGGGATGGTAGGCCTCTCCGGTAATTCTCTCGCACCTCCGGCACTCCACGAAACGATTTTGCTGTTGGGCGTCAGACGCATAAATTCGCGTCCGCGAAATCGCGAAAGAAAACCGAGACGCGAGACGAAACGGGCGGATGTGCGAGGAATCGGCTAGCTCGACCTAAGGGCTGGGGCGGGGTTGATGAAGGGCAGCGCGATATTCGGCGGGGTGACCCACAAAACAAAACAAAATAAAGCCACGAACTCAAGCGATTAACAAATCAAAAGGTAACATTTATTCTTTCATAATTCGCGGTGAAACAATAAAGGCCGATTCGGCTTCAGTCGATCAGACAAATCAAATAATTAATCACGCGAGCGTCAGAAATGAAACAACCAAAATAGCGGTAGCGCGGACGCCAGAAAAAAACGGAGTATTACGGTATCGTATAGTCCACGCGCAGAAGGCGCGGTGATTAGCTCAGAGAAATACAGTGGAATGAAACTTATAACTAATATGGAACATCGACAGTAAACGCGAAATAATCGTGGAAATAAAACATATGGTCTCCCAGGAGAGATCGCGAGAGGACGGTACGTCACGCTCGGAGCGTGTGAACGCAACGCCTGGAGTCGCACGAGAATTCTGTCGCCAATTATCTTAAGCCGAACGCAAGTAGGAATCGTGGCGCGAGCCACGTCTTAACGAAATGAGGACCAAGCTCAACGCAATAACGCGAGATAAATTTCGGCGCGATCGCCAGGAGAGGCGGAATACTATAACTAACGCGAAAATACGGACTTAATCTAGCGCGAGAAATAACCAAAGTTAACGCAAGTCATTCTGATCGAATTCGGCACCTTGTCTCCCGTGACTTTCGAATGCGAAGAAGGATACGCCGAGGTACTCGGCATAGCGCGAAATACGGAAACGAACGCGATGAAAAATACGTAATTACCGCGAGCCACCATGGCACGCCATCATGAACGCAATACGCCTGTCGCGAGAACGGAGTAATTCACGCGAGTAACGCTCTCCAGCCAGCACGACTAATTCTTACGCGCAACTATCGAAACAACGCATCCGAATATAACTATCCTTACGCGAATATTCTCCTAAGGCAATCTCCTTAGCCCCCATAAACGGCACGTCGACGCGAATGATATGCCGACGCGGACGACATTCCGACCTACGCAATATTTGGTAATTCGATACGCCGTGAACACCGTGTGCGTGAGACGCAACCGCGAGCGCGGACATTCCACGAAGACGGACTCGCATTACCGGATGTCGCCAACGAATCTACCGCGATCTCCAGAGGCTCGTTATCGCGTCCCTATCACGATTCCGCGGCCACGATACCATCCCGAGGCCCTTCGCTCTCGCTGTCGATCGCCATTTTCTACTCGGTCTCAAGGAACCGTGCGTGTCGCGGTATCACAAAAGTTTCCCGAGCGAGAGCGCGTACCGGAGGGCGGCGTCGTGGCATTACATCGCGATATTACTTGCGGGCAACCTCACCGGTGTCACGTCTTCTCCTGTGCTTCCTCGCCGTCACCTCGTGCTCAATCGTCGTATGCGGAACTGACTCCCGATTCGGGGCGGCTATCGCGGAGCTTAAGATACGTGTTCGGACTCGCCGACGGACGACCAGAGAGTGAAGCGCTAGATCCGCTCGATTGCGGGATCGATACGGTACCCCTCTCGTAGGGTGCGCGGACCAATCGGGCGCGAGCTTGCAAGCCCGCGGTATCCCGGCGCAGGGCTGTCGTTAATAGATCCTTCGGGGACGTGCAACGGTCCCTCGGCGGCGTACGACTCCTCACATTTTGTCCTTGGCGGCAGACGGAACTCTGCTCATGCCGGAGTGCCTCCGGTTTGACCCTGGGGCGGTGACCAGCCACCCCGTGGGCCGGTGTTTTGTGGAGGTATTTGCTGTAGCCGGGTTTTTACCCAGGCACCTGGGGCCCCGCTATCGGCGGCCTCGTTCGTCGCTGCCTCATGTGCCGCACGCCTGCCGCGCTGCTCTCGCCAGCCCTCGATCGCCGCCGCTTCCGCGTTCGCCACCCCTCCTCGGTCCTTGATCATTCCTGGACGTTCTCCTCCTGGTACTCCTCCGGAGGTTCGCGCGCGCATTACAATTACATAAAAATAAAAGAAAATAATCAGATTGCGGAAACGATATCAATTTTCGGCCCCTGGAGATCTCGTCGTCGCCTCCCTGGCCCGTCCCTGGGCGCAAAATTTCGCGCCTTGTGACGGCGGCGGGGCGCCGCGACGATGCGGCGGACCGCAACGTCACAATATATATATATATATATACACAGGGTGAATCTTAATGGTTGCACCAACTTTTCACCATGGGAGATGAGTTACCGACTGCAACTGTAATCAACCGAACGATCCATAGATGACATCAGCTTGAATCGACCGCTTCGATCGACGAGTCCGAGGTGATGTACAGGCAAGTTAAAAACTGTGAATCAAATAACGTATATCGCATGTACATTCTTTTCTAATATATCCAACCGTCTTATGCATTTTTCTTTTTACATATAATTTTATTTAATAATTGCGATTTCTTATTATTCTCCATCTATGCGCAACGTATCTACCGCATATACTACGTTTACGCGAGTGTTACTTCTGTAGTAACTTACGATAATTCACTCGTTTACGCGGAGTAAATTGTCGTAAGTTATTACAAAATCCCGTTTACGCGAAAGAATTAAGGTAGTTCGATGATGAACAACTTTTGCCAAAAGTGATATGTTTTATTTTTTATATTGAAAGAAGGAACTCTCCTGAATCGATTAAGCCCAGAAAAAAGATAATTCACCGTCCCGTTCTCAAGATATTTAATTTCAAAATTAGGTGATTTTAACATTGGTCTAATAGGAAAAGACGTATTTTCCTATGAATAACACAAGTTTGCGAAAAATCTTTTGCCAAAAATGTCCGAACAATATATATCAATGGAAAGAGGACACTGTGAGGAAGCCTATAGTTGAAGATGAACACGATCCACCGTACAGTTTTTTTTAAATTAATAATTAAAGTTTTGTTTCCGGTGCTCAAGCGCTGACTTTCACAACTCGACGTGGCAACGCCGCACGCTGGGATCGTCGGCGTAAGGTTAGGTATCAATGCGCGCAAAGACAAATGTGTGTATATACGACGGCTTTGACGAAATATAAAGTGCTGCTATAAATTATAATTAACTGATAATTAAATTATCATTGAAACGGTATTGCCGAAATAGATTATCCGGAATCAGTGATAATATTACTGTGGAAAAATCGAAAATAAAACTAAATAGGAAAAATCAGAGGTGTAGTACATACATTAAATCAGTTTGAGGTAATGTAATTTTATCGTATTTTGTAATTTCTAACATGAATGTTCGAAGTACAAGTAAATTGTTATACCATTTTTGCGTCTAATTTATTCTAGCTACTCGAATTTTATTTGGTTAACACGAGATGAGGAATCTTACCCGATTAAAACCTTGTTATATATTACATTTTTGTATAGAAAATTAATTTTAAAACGTGCATAACGGAGAGAAAAGGGAAATAAAGAACAGGATGCGGGGGTGGAATCAATATAGTCGGTAATGTAATGTCAAATTTGTCAAAATATTTTATTTATTAGTTTTTACTGTTTAAATGTAATTCAACAGTAATTTATATTTATATTTTCATACTCAATTTTTTCAAATTTATTGTCCTAACAATCAAGATAGCTATAAAAATCGTATCTCTGGGAATGGACACGACACTGCGAAAGCCGGTGAACAGGCGAGTATGATTAGCGTAAAGACGGCTGTCCAGCAACAGGTAGGCTGTTGTCGAGCATCGAACGGTGTATATCTCTTGGCTGCACCTATAAAATAAAAAGTAAAAATAACACTATGTATACATTTTTGAATAAACGTTATTATCAGACAGCCAGCCAATTCATTTGCGTTTGCCAGTAACTCATTATCAAATACAAAAGCGAAGTATTGCTAGAATATTGCTGAACGTCCTATATTCTAAAGCGTGCAAGACCGTTTAAAAGCAATAAAAACAGACATTTTTAGTTATATGGAAACAAGTATTATGAGAACATGCCACAAGATTCCACGCAGAGCATACACCCCAGTCAGTCCAATTATTTGAAAAAGGTAACTGACCATTTTTACGTATAATAGATATAGCATACACTACCAGTCGAGGCAGCACACCCAGTATGTGGTAAACGCGAATGATTGTTAGACTCCGATGCAGAAGATGGCCTTACTTCCATCCCTCTCTCCTCGTTCGACGAAGCAAGGAAATCGATGACTTTATCGATAATCTTTTTGTTCGATGTTACTCGGGGTTTTCCATTGACACTTACGGCCAAACATAGTTTGACACCGTCAGCGCCAGATCGATTGAACGCATCACGAAGGCTGTTCATATTGATACCGGCAGCAGCGATTTTCGACATCATGTTCTTCGAAATATGATCTCTTAGGCACTGAAGAGTTTCTAGAAATTGCGCTTTCTTCTTTGCGATTGCTTGCCGTTGCAGTAAAGTCTACAATCTCAAAGCCCCGGCCGTAATTGCTGTATCGCTTACTTTGAAATGAGCTAGTAAACCGTACAGGATCTGGCAGTCAGTTAAGGCATTGTGAGAACCAGCTATAATTCTTTCCCATTCCTCACCCTTCAAATATAACTTTGCGAGCTCTTCTTGTTTTTTAACTTTTCCTTGTCCGATGAGTGGAATTGTATCGCACACTCCATAAACGCCTTTGACAAAACTTTCCAAGAGACCGAGTCCTTGTAGCCAATGCATGATCCGCGGTGCATCGAAGCGTACGATATTATGTCCGAGCAGCAGCGCCTGTGGACCACATTCTCTGAGGAAGCGTATAAATTCTTCTCCTACTTCTCGTGGTGGAATCGTCGTCACTACCTTACTGTAATGATGTAGCTCTCCTCCAACCACTGATAATCCAGTTTTTTCTGCTGCATGACAATTTATAGATTGGGAAGGTAGCATGTACCGTGCGAACTCCCGATCGCCACACTTCGCTGCTATTTGAACGATGTCTGCAGTAGATGCCAGACCAGTAGTTTCGATGTCAACGATGACTTGCGGACTGTCTTCACGGAGAGGTTCATCAATTTCACAAGTTGTTTCAATAGGAAGATCCAGTCCCATACCCGACTGATAAGTAATCCCTTCCCTGCTCTCTCGTGCTATGGTGATACGTTGCCTTTTATTTTTCAAATAACATCGACGGCGTTTTGCTTCGAGTGTGGTACGTTTTACAGCTATTGCTCGTTGCAAGACTTCTCTTCGTAGGCGGTATTCTTCAGCTATCGTTCCTGGCGGTAATCCAGCTTCGACTCTTACATCGATGATGTGTTTAGCTCCAACATTTTTCTGACAGACTGCTGCTGCCACTCGCAGAAGGATAGAACGCGAAGATGCGTAATGTCTGGACTTCGGTGCTCTGGTGGCCACCATATGGTTAAATGATTCATTGAGTTGAGACGATCCCCCTGGCGCAACTTTCTACACCCGAGATGTGAACTCCATCAAGACCCCATGAAGTGCAGTTTGCAGACTTTTACTGAAAAGAGGTTTTCCCTTCGGTAAACTCTTAAACACGTACTCCGGATTGTCTTTGGCCTCACACCAAGTGCCGCAGTTGCTATGGCTCCCAAATATGTGCTCGGCAATGCATAATAGAGCTTTCGTCGTAGCTTCAGTATTTCCTTTATTTTGGTCCAAGGCATAATTAAAGCATCGCTTCAAATATGGGATGACAGATCCTCTGTCAAGCTCTCGATGGATGCTGGCCAACTTATAAAGTTTCCCCGTGAACTTTTTACGTGATTGGAATCCGACCACTTGACGACTCGATGTGAAGTTTCTCGTTGGACTGCCGCGATTGTGGACGAATCTTCATCCCCAATAAGTGTTCTTATTCGGATTCCAGCTTTTTTAAAATCTGGATTTTTCACCATTAGTTGAACCGCTGTATCTGCCTCCATGGATTTCGCACTCCCCGACCAATTTTTGGTACACTTGTGGCTGTCAGGTGAGTGGCCCTTTCGGCACATGGCACAGCATGTGCTCTTCACGCCATAAGCCAAGAGTTTCTTAGAGCGTAAGCCGCCAACAGAACCCTGACCGCTCTTACTATCATATGTTCGACCGTTTCCTCGCTTCTGCCAGCCAAAGTCGTACGAGACTGTCACGTCGATTACGGACGCTGCAGAATCTTGTGAATAAGAGTCACCGCTTGAAATGTAATTGTGTAAATTGTTAATAACATATATACACACAAGTAGTTGAAAACAAGCAAATAGAAAGCGTGCAAAACTTTTTTTTTAGTCTTCCAACAAATAGTGCTTAGAGAGAAATAGAAATAAAAACATTATAAACATATTAGAACATAGTAGAAAATAGTAGCATGTATAAGAAGATCTCGGCGACTTTTAGAGTCAGGGCTAGAAATGCAAAATGAGTTAGAGTATGCAAGTAAACATCAGATGCAGGAAAAGTTAGACAACCATTTGAAGACAACGGCTGTAATAAAAATTACAGAAAATTATAATTTATTAAAATCTGCCCCGTTTAGAAGAACCATGCTAGTAATGAAAAATAGAGAAAAGCTGGTAATCAATCAAAAACAGGAAAACTGCCAAAGCCCATTCAAGAACAAATTAGGATGGGGAATATTTAAAGTAAAGCGCGTACAACCTGCTGGAACATTCTGGATGCGTACTAGACGAAATCTAAAAACCTAAATAATAAAAATGCAATTATAGTTAGGCACATTATTATCATTATTTATTCTATTATTATCATTATTTATTCCGGGATTTCTTAAGCATCAGAATAGTTTTTCGCTGTTGGAATCGAGGATTTCTCTTGCTGGTACTATTGATTCTGCAAAAACAACAAATTTAATATGGCGAAGGTACGGTTTTTGAAATACAAAATATTGTTATATAAAACTCACTGCGTCGAGGGACATTTATCAGCAAGGGTGAGAGCCTTTTCTTCTATGATAGCATTCCAGCAGGATCTATCCGCAACTCTAATAAATGCTTCTCCAAATTGTTCTTCGCATTTCTTTAGCACTTGGTGGGTTATCGGTGGAACATCCATTGCTGTGAGTAGTGTTATCAATTGCTCGTGTCCAACACCGGAATCTATGCAACCTTGGAAAATAAAAGAATGGTATTAAACGATGAACATTTAAATATTTAATGTCCATTAAGATTACGTATTATTATGAAACTTGTTCTGAAAACTAGCATAGCTTGTAACAAAGCAAAAAATATTCTTTGAAAGCCAGCGTAGGTTCTGGCGAAGCATGAAATATTCTATAAAATCTAACGTAGCTGGAGACACAGTATGAATCTGTTTTTGAAAGCCTGCTAAGCTTTCGACAAGATGAGAAACTTGCTCTGTAAGCAATTTTAGCTTACAACAAGCTTTAAGGATAAAAAGTTATAAAAAATACTATTATATTACAAATGTAATAGCTTACCAAGAGCAACTGCAGCATTGATTTCATACAATGATCTTCCTTTCTCTACTGCTGTCCTACTCGATGTGTGAACTTCCTTTATATACAAGCAGTTGTGGCACTTGATTGCGAACACTGAAGCCAAGCCGTATCTCTTCTCAGACTGTACGAAATCAAAGGAGAGTATTGTGGCACACGAATCGCACTTCATTAGCTTGGAAATTTCAGTAATTTTTATTAATCTGTATCCATGCACTTCACATTTAGGGTTTATTGATTCCACAAATTCTTCTTGATGTATTTTGCGTACTTTTGCTTCTGTAGCTTTTTCCAGGTGTTCAATACTTCGCTTCCTTCGTTCCACGTCTTGCAATTTAGCAAATTTACCACCGATCCTGAGTTGGTTCATTTTGAAAATTTGAATGTTTGTGCCAAGCTCTGACACTTGGGTTAGATTATGTCACAAGTACCAAGTGTACCAACCGCATGAACTGTGTGGCGTTGCCAAGCCGCTGCCCTCATCTCGTGTATGCGGAAAATTGTTTGTGTAAAAAATTACATGCACCTTGTGATATCATATCGACTTTTTCCATCGAAAATATTAATGCGAAATTACTGTACTTCAGTAAATCGCCATAATAACGCAATAATTCAATCGAAATAATCTCCGAAGTAGAGCACTCAAGAGTTGGCACAAGTTGAAAATTAGTCAAGCGACGCGTTAACACACACTTCATTTTAATCTATTTCAGGCAAAATATTATTCTACAACGTAAAAATTACTTACTAATGGTCTTTTTACGTTGTTACGAAGCTTTGCGATGCATTATCCTATTTTTTTATAATCATATAAATGATTTGATAAAAAAATCATAAACATTGTTTTGACTTCGGCCCTTCATCATCGAACTACCTTAACGTAAATGTCCCAATTATTGACAGTGTCCCAATTTATGACAATCGCACTCGTTTTCCTTAATAAATCAGCTAATACGGATTCAATATTTATTCTAAACATGTATTCAGACTCTAAATTTTATTTATATTCGGTTACAATACATTTCGAATAAAATTAAAAGCCGTAAGGAATGTTAAAACATCATAATTAAGCGTACTCTGACGGCGACAGTCTGAACGCAGTTGCTCTCCGTCATCTTAGAAAGTGACAGCTGATTCGAGATATCTGTTTGCTGGATCTATACAGTTGTTCTTTAGATAATTTGAAGTAAGTGAATTGTTTTGTCAAATCGAGAGAAAGTTATGAATATTTCTAAGCATAAAAATATCAAGGTTTGAAATTTTCGTAGTTAATTCGTATATGTCACTAATCGGTATTAGAATATGTATGTGTCTTTATTACTGATAACCTTGAAATAAATAGATATAAAATGATATAAACGTATATATTTCTAAAGAAAACATGTAGTTTATGAATCTTATTCATTATGAAGTTAAAAAGTAGTCATAATATCATAATTTACCTCTGTATAATTTAGAAAATAGTATAAATATGAGTTCTTAACCTACAAGTTGTCTTGTTTAAGTCAGTAATAGAGACACTCACATATAATTCTGTACTAATTTGTGATATCCGAATAACTATTACTGTTCCGGAAAGAGAACTGCCACGAGAGGGGGAGGCTTAAAGGGTAACTACTTGGTGATACCGGTGATTTAGGCATGATCCTCGTGTTTTTCAAAAAACTATAACATGCTCTCTGTACTATACAGTACTTCAAAAATACTATTATATATATATATATATATATATATATATATATATATATATATAACTATAACTCTTACAATATATAATTTATCTAAGCGTCTTATTTATTTACAGTTAGATATGGCAACTCAAAGACTGAGGAAAAAGTATTCAGATGATGAACTTCAAAAAGCTCTTGCGATTGTTCGTTCTGGGCAAACAATTACACATGTCAGTAAGGTCACGGGTATACCAAGAACTACACTGTTATATAAATACACTGGCAAACTGCCGATTGGAAGAAATGTGGGCCCAGCACCAGTTTTAACTAATAATGAGGAAGCTGAAATTGTGAAATGGATGATGTATTGCAGTCAGCGAGGTTTTCCTGTTACGAAAAGTCAACTTCTTACTAACGTGCAATTATTGATAAAAAAGTTGGCACGAGATACACCATTCAAAGATGGACGGCCTGGACGTCATTGGTACGAATCTTTTCTAAGACGACATCCAGAAATTACATCAAGAATTTCACAAAATCTGACTCATAGTCGAACATCCATAACAGAGACAGCAATACGAGAATGGTTTGCAGAAGTGAAGCAACATATAGATAAACTTGGATTTATTAATATTGACGATTCTCGAGTTTTTAACTGTGATGAATCAGCAGTCTTTCGAAAGTCCGAAAGGCAGTAGTCCGAAAGGAGAACGTGTTTTAGTAAAAAAAGGTACAAAAACCGTTTACACTTTTACACGAAATGGTGACAAACAATGCTTGACAGTACTTTTCATGGCAAATGCTAACGGTCAATTGCCTCCTCCTATGGTTGTATTTCCTTGCGAGCGAATTCCGTACAGTATCTCTCAAAGTATGCCAGATGGTTGGGCCATTGGAAAATCTGATAGTGGGTGGATGACAGCTTAAACATTTTATGAATATATCCTTAATGTATTTCATCCCTGGCTTTTACGTAACAAGATTTCCATGCCTATTATTTTGTATGTTGACGGTCATTGCTCTCATTTAACAATGCCATTAGCACAGTTTTGTGCTGAAAATGGCATTGAATTAGTAGCATTATATCCAAATGCTACCCATTTATTGCAACCATTAGACGTAACCATTTTTCCGCCCACGAAAAGCTGCTTGGAAGAGAACGGTACAAGAATGGCGCACAGAAAATTATGGAAAACGTATAAGAAATGAAGACTTTGGACCACTATTAGAGAAAAGCATAGGAACTTTAAATATTCCCGAAATAATGGCTAATGGATTTCGAGCATGTGGACTTTTTCCATTTTCTGCAGATGCTTTACAGTACGATAAGTTATTAACGAAACAAAATATGAGTAGCTCCACTAATGATTTTACGCCCTCGGAAGAAGAACGACAGAAGCATTTGGAATTTTTTGAAAAATATATAGATTCCGAGGTATTAAAGACCTTCGCAGAGGCTAACTAAGAAGAAAGGAATTTGGGACGGTAAACTTGAAAATCAAGGACTTTATAACTATTGGTTGTCACTTCAAGATTTTCCAAGTCATTTTTCCTAGTTTTGCTTCCTCATAGAGGAAGCTTTGTTTTCGTGAATTTCGTATATGAACCTTCGATTGCGTTTAAGTTGGGTTTAGTCAACCAAATTTAAAAAAATTATATATGAAATAGGGGTAGAAGTAACCAACGAAGAGATTGGTTTTTGAGTTTTTTCTGCCAATATGTTCAGATTGTTGTAAAACGTCCAAATATCGCCTTAAAAAAATGTGTGTGTGTGTGTGTGTGTGTGTGTGTGTGTGTGTGTGTGTGTGTGTGTGTGTGCAGATTTAATGTCTGTGGTTGCTCTAACTTCCGCAAATATTGAGATATCGGGCTGTTTTTTTTTTTTTTTTTTTTAATCGATAGAGTATCATTCAAGGAAGGTTGGTATTGAATTTGGCGATGATCGGTAAAGGGGTTCTTTTTAAAAAAATTTTTGAATTTTTTTAGAAATGTTCGTGGTTGCTATAACTTTTGCAAATTTTGAAATATTGGGCTATTTCTAATTTTATTATATTCTTCAGTCTTTTCTACCCCTATTTCATATATAATTCTTCAGTCTTTTTTACCATTATTTCATATATAATTCTTTAAGATTTGATTGATCAGTTCTTGAGTTAAGGGGATGCTGGAGTGACGGCGCGGGAAACCTTTCTAATTTTGTCTTTTCTATATCTGTCTTTGTCTAACGAAATGACATCTGTCCTTGCTGCGCCATCTCTGCTCACTAGCCTGCGTGTATATTTTTGTGGAAAATATACACGATTTCTTCGAAGCTCTAATTTTTTTTCTAGGCTTTCAATCTCAATTTAAACGGTACGTTATTGTTTGTGCACGTTTTCTGAAGAGTGGGACCATTTCATTTCGTACACATAACCTATACAACTGTTTATATTAGAAAATATGGTTATGAGGTGACAGCATTTTTAAATTTTTTTTAAATTATCACTAATTTTTTATATTTCCACTCTTCATTAGTACCTATACTTTACTCCTGTAAAAGGATTTTGCGATCTATAAAGCCGTTTCAAAGAACGAGCTCTGACTGTTTTTGTCGGTATCCAGGATCCCCTTAAAGGCATTTAAAATTTTGAAAAATTCAATATAAAAACAGGATTTTTTTAACCGATTATCGCCAAATTCAATACCAACCTTTTTTAATGATACACTGTATAAAATTACATGTATAACTAATACATGTAACTTTTTAAGCAAAAATCGGTAACTCTTTCACCGATCCTCGCCAAATTAAATACATTTCTTAGATGATACTTTATCCATCAAATAACTTACACATTTTTTAAGCAAAAATCGTTACACATTTATTAACCCTTACGTCAATACCCGGAATGTGCGACCATATACCATATATGCACAGGTGGGTACCCGGGTACCCGGGTATTGACAAAAGGGTTAAGCAGAAATCGGTAATCCTTTCACCTCGCAAAATTCAAAACAACCTTCTTTTAATAATACTTTTAATAATACTTTATATAAAATTACATGTACATCTTAGACACTTTTTAAGCAGAAATCGGTAATCGTTTCACCGATCCTCGCCAAATTAAATAACAATTTTCCTTTAATGATACTCTATCCATCAAATAACTTAGGGTAGATTGAGGCGAATCGGATTAATATAAGTTTTAAGACAATTTTCGTTAGTGTTTTATTTTAAACGAGCTATTTCATCGTGCTAATTAGTAATCCGATTTGCCTCGGTCTACCCTATACATTTTTTAGGCAGAAATTGGTAATCACTTTTCACTAATCTTCGCTAAATTAAACAAAACCTCCCTTTAATGATACCTTATATATAAAATTACATGTATGACTTGTACACTTTTTGGGCAAAAATTGGTAACCCCTTTACCGATCATTGCCAAATTCAACACCAATCTATCTTTAATGATACTCTATCTATAAAAAAAAAAAGTAGAAAAATGTGAAAGTAGAAACTTGCACATTGCTTCCTCATAGTTTTTAAGTGTGCAAGTAGAAACTTGCACATTGCTTCCTCATAGTTTTTAAATGTTCAAGTAGAAACTTGTACATTGTTTCCTCATAGTTTTTAAGTGTGCAAGTAGAAACTTGTACATTGCTTCCTCATAGTTTTTAAGTGTGCAAGTGGAAACTTGTACATTGCTTTCTCATAGTTTTTAAATGTGCAAGTAGAAACCTGCACATTGCTTCCTCTATGAGGAAGCCAAATTAATAAATATCTACTAATAATTATGCATAAAAAAACAGGCTTCCTTCTACAAGGTGTTACTTCAAAGATTTTTTCTATTTTTTCTATGTAATTCCATCTGCAGAATGATTTTGAAATGAATATTCATAAAAAATATTATTTTCAGATAATTTGTTTAAATAAATTTGTTTAAACAAATTAATTTTGCCATTCTGAGGTTGATTTCGTAATCAGCTATCAAAAATCATGAAAATTATATTCATTTCGCTTGATGATCTTCCGTTAATTCCTTTAAATAAAGATATAGGAGATATTATACTTTAAATTAAAAAAATAATCGTAAATTATTATTAACAATTTGGATCTAAAAGATATTACTTTGAAGGCCTACTATATTTTTTCTATGTAATTCTATCCACAGATTTTGAAATGAAAATTTATAAAACATCTTACTTTGAGATAATTTGTTTAAACAAATTAATTTTGAAATTTAAAGCTTGAATTCGTTATCAGCGATTTGAAACATAATTAAAATGATATCCGTCTCGGTTAAACTATACCCTGGAAGCTTGTGTCTATGAAGGGATTACCGTTTCTTGCATGAATTTCATATTTACTGGATTGCACTCTATGTTTAACAATTTTCGTTGTGCGATAAATATATTTCCGCAGTACTGCATTAATGCACAAGTCTTCCTGAGCATTTAAAAAAAAAAATCAACGGGATATCTTAAAAATTGTGTTGTCACAAGAATTTTGTCCAAAAACAGCACAGAATTTCCCATTGTGTGGCGTATCGCGCGACGCGCAACATTACTCGAAGGGCCGAACTTTGTTTACAAGAACGAGGGAGGCACTTCGAACAATTGTTACATTAAATTTTATGAGAGTGGATTAGACCTACTGGGGATACCACTTAAAAAAAAATGCGCCGTGCTGTATACCGCAAGGTGGCGAGGAAATGACAGCATAATCAAATTAGAATAAAATGCCATTTACGGCCCGAGTTTGGATCTTATTGTTAGTAGCCTAATAATATTTTTTGTGCACTACATAAAATTTTTCGCAATAAATTGTTTACAGTTATTTAGATGCTTAGCGTCACATACTACGTTTACGCGAAGTAAATTATCGTAAGTTACTACAAAATCCCGTTTACGAGAAGGAATTATCGTAAGTTACTACAGAAGTAACGCTCGCGTATAAACGTAGTAATAGTTAAATCAAATCAATTTAATTACGGGGAGGGAGAGGATTTTACTACTCCAACGGGAGCTGTTGTGTTGCAAGTCTGCAGACAATTTAGTCGGCGCGCAGTCTACTAAATTGTTGGAGAAAAAATTATGTGTAATACACAAAAAATATTATTATTAGGCTACTAATTGTAAGATCCAAGCTCGGACCGTGAATGGCGTTTTATTCTGACAGCATAATATTTTTTATTTCGTGCGCGCGCGCGAGAGAGAGAGAATAATTCGACGCGGAGCTTTAGCGTTAAGCCCCTTGCACAATAGGCGATAGCGATAGCGATAGCGACAACGATAAAGTTGCCGACAAAGCTATTGTGCAAGGAGCTTTACGCGCCGCTCGCGAGCCAGCGGCAGCGCCCCTCCCACTGCTTCGCCGCGCGCCTAGTACGGGGGTTACGGTGGGAGAGTGGGCCGTCTCTTCTGGCCGCGCGGCTTCTACTCGCGTGGATTGGCCGATCTTTTTCAATTAATTTCTCAATAAGTATTGCGAATTTCGCAAAATGATAGAGGACTTTTCTACTCGGTTTGACTCACTCTACTTGCATACAAGAGGTCCGGCGATTATTACCAGACACCCTATAGTATATATTGTAGTATGAGAAAATATGCACAAATGGAAATTTTTAAGCGTACGGCGCAACTGAACAGAAATAGTGCAACACCTACTGTAGGTAGGTATTACGTTATTTATGGTATAGGCGCGACGCCTATACCACATATCATCTCGTCTTGCCAAAAATCGAATAATGGTATCATAATAAAAATATATATGGATGTATTTGGCATTCGACGCTCTTAAATTTTTGCGTTTGAAAAATTGTTATATTTTGCAAAAATAATAGGTGGAGGTGGGGTTAAATTAAAAAATTTGACAAACTTGAAAAATCTGATTATGCCATTGTAAAGAGCACAAAAAGCCATAAACATTTCTTATAAATTTTTTGTCTTTACGCCTTATATTTTCGAAGATATTCGCTAAAAATTATAAAATCCGTTATTTTCAAGGGGTTGTTTCAACCCCTAAACGTCGAGATACGCCGCTAAGAAAAAATACGTGTCTAATATTTTTTGATGCTCTACAACATATCTAAAGCGCATCTAAATCGGTGAGGGACACTTCCGACCGTTCCCTTGTTAGTAATGTTTTTTCTAAAAAGAACATGGACAAATGGATTGTTAATGTCAGTAGCAAACAAATTCCTGATCACGTCTCGAAATATCGCTTAGGCGATAGATTTGGCTTGCCAATCAATTTTAGTGATAGTAACGACCGTGTGGACTCCGTCTTGCATGTAATAAAAAGCATCGAACTTGATAGTTACAAAATTAACCAAGAGAGCGCTAATGAAACACGCTTATCGATTTCCAACGTATTGCAAGGGTTTCTTACTAACAAACAACATATTAATCACATTGATAGATTCATTTCTGACTCTTTTTACAAATGTAAAAAATTCTTAAAAAATAACGACCTTTTGGTCACAAAAGCTGATAAAGGCCATGTTACTGTCGTCATGGACAGAACGACGTACATAGAACAAATGACTGACTTACTCAACGACCAGACAACATGTAAAAAACTCGATCGTGACCCTATCAAACGCTTAACTACGAAAATTAATAGTTTAGTTCGCTCATGGTATAACAATGAAATTATTGGCGAGCACACTTTTAAGAAACTACGCAGCACTTGCGGTAACTTGCCCCGATGCTACGGATTACCAAAAATCCATAAAAATGGCTTCCCACTGCGGATTATTGTCTACGCGGTCGGTAGCCCATTATATAATATCGCTTGTTTTCTTCACAACATTTTGAACGATTCCATTCCTAAACCGTGTTCTTATATAAAAGACAGTTGGTGTTTTGTTGAGAGAATTAAAAAATTGAAAATCCTGCCCGATGAAATTCTTATTTCACTTGACGCCACTTCTCTGTTCACTAACATCTCGAAAGAGCTTGTTATGAAAGGCATTGAAAAACGATGGTGTCACATCTCTACTGCCACCAATTTCACCTTACAACAATTTTTATACGCCATTGACATTGTTCTAAGCTCCACTAGCTTTTGTTTTAACGGTAATATCTACGGTAAGATCAAATTTTTGGTAGTCCTATAGGATCTCCTCTTTCCCCAATCCTTGCTGACATAGTGCTAGACGACCTTGAGACACATTGCCTTAAACTATTAAGTTTCATGGTTCCCATATTCGAGAGATACGTTGATGACATATTTGCAATTATCCCACGTGATAAAGTAAATGACACGCTTGAGGCTTTTAATAATTATCACCCGCGGCTGAATTTTACATGCGAAACCGAGACCAATTTCTCGATCAACTTTTTAGACGTGACTGTTATTAGGGATGGTGAAAATCTGTTGACAAATTGGTACAGGAAACCCACCTTCTCAGGACGTTACATTAATTTTTATTCAAGTCACCCCATTAACTACAAAGTCAACGTTATATCTAATTTGGTTGACCGAGCAATTTTACTGTCTAACGAACGCTTCCATGAGCCTAATATCCGTGTAGTTAAAGAGATTCTCTCTGATAATTGTTATCCGACTGATTTTTGCAACAAATACATAAAACGAAGATTAATGCTCTTAAAGCGCCGCGATTCTGTAAACGACAAAATTCATACTGCTCGACATCCAGTCACCATCCCTTATATTAAGGGTTGTAGTGAGAGTATTAGTAAGGCCCTGAGAAACAAAGGGTTCGACGTGGTCTATACGGTTCCTAAAAAACTCGATCGTATTATTAATAGGGGTAAAGATAGGTTGGAAAATGTTAAACGCATGGAGCTTGTATATGAGATTGATTGTCTTAATTGCGAGGCATGTTACATCGGACAGACCAAAAGAAATTTGAAGACTAGAATCAAAGAACATTGTGCGGATATTAAAAAGCATCCCAGCAATCATTCTGTAGTTAGCAAACATAAGACCTCTTGCAATCACGAATTTAATTGGTCTGGTCCCAAAGTTCTACATAGCGAGAAACACTTCAAAAAGAGAGAGATAGCCGAAATGGTGTTTATTAAAAAAAAAATAACACTATTAATTTACAGAAGGATACCGATAACCTTCCTGTTATATATGACAAAATAATAAATTTAATGTGAGCGCTTTCGGTTACCTCTGCCTGTGTTTCTCACTCAGTCATCTGTCGTCATCTAATGTGAACGCACCGAATATCACATTTGTTAATATGTCTCGTCTATCTTTTATCACCATTTGACATACAAAACATGTAAGCGTTGCACTCTTTTATTACTGTTCTCCTTATTTTACTTTTTTATCTCACTTTAGTTTGTTAATTTATGGATTATTGTTCTTTCTTTGTATTTTAGTTTGTAGACTCATTGCTACCACATTGTGTATAATGAAGTATTTTGAAAGCGTTTAATTTTATTGTACGCACTTGAAAAGGACCGGAATCTCGGTTGAAACGCGTTGTGCTTATTAAATAAAAATAGCCAGTTCGGTCGAAGCAAAGTAGTTTGTTAATAGGGGATTACATTTTTTAAATATTTGACAATATGCTAATCTGCATTTATAATATTATCTATTATTTATTAAAGAAGAATTCGAAGATGTAGATTAGAGTTTGAGGAGAAAGAATATCAAATTTGGTGTTCCTAATTAATGGGTGAATTTGGGGAGAGGGGAATAGATTTTGAGCCCGCGCGAAGCGTTAATTTAAAAGTTAATTTAAAAAATGCGATCGTACGTTGAATCATAACTATATAACTATTATAACGATTCAGAAATATCTAATCGACGGAACGTGGCGCGAGACACTCAAGTACAGATGTATTTATTACTCCAACCGTGCGTGTACCGCTAGTGGGGGAGCGCTTCTTCTACCTACGTTCCTGAGTGCCGAGTTGAGTGGGTATGGTGGGGGTGCCGAGGCCTGTGTTAGAGGATAGAATTATCCGTCCTAGTACAAGTCCGTGGAACTCCCCAATATAAGTGGTACCAAAAAAACCTGACGCTTCAGGAAAAATAAAATTTCGAATCGTTATAGATTTCCGCAAGCTAAACTTCCTTACAATAAAAAATTCATTTCCATTGCCAAATATTGCAGAAATACATGATAAATTAGGAAAGGCAAAATATTTTACAACATTAGATCTCGCATCCGGTTACCATCAGATACCGATGCACGAGAAAGATAAAAAGAAGACAGCATTTTCCACACCCAATGGACACTACGAATTTAACCGAATGTCTTTTGGACTAAAGAACGCGCCAAGAACTTTTCAACGAGCAATAATAGCAGCACTAATAGGATTACAAGGTATCAAATGTCTCGTTTATCTCGACGATGTTATAATATACGGAGCAACTTTGGCCGAACACAACAGGCGTCTAATCGAAGTACTACAGCGATTACGAAAATATCGTTTCAAACTTCAACCCGATAAGTGCGAATTCTTGCGCAAAGAAGTATTATATTTAGGGCACACTATTTCAGAAAACGGAATACTACCAGACCCTACCAACATAAAGCAGTGATAAGGTGTAAAACGCCTAAACGATCAAAAGATGTCCAGACTTTTCTCGGATTTTCTGGATATTATCGAAAATTTATCGAAAATTTTTCTAAAATTGCAAAACCTCTAACTATTGAAAAAACGGGAAAAATTTATTTGGACAGCCGAACAACACAAATGGCATTCGAAACATTAAAAGAAAAACTAACTACTGCACCTATATTAAATTACCCAGATTTTAGTCAGGAATTCTTAGTAACTACAGACGCATCCGACTACGCAATCGGAGCCGTGTTATCACAAGGAACAGTAGGACAAGACATGCCGATAGCATACGCCAGTAGAGTATTAAACAAGGCGGAACAAAATTATACGACAGAAAAAGAATTATTAGCCATCGTATGGGCCGTAAAACATTTTCGACCTTATGTGTATAGAACGAAATTTAAAATAATTACTGATCATAGGCCATTAATATGGTTATTTAACGTAAAAGACCCCGGCTCGAGATTAATTAGATGGAGACTCAAGCTGGAAGAGTACGATTACGAGATCGTCCACAAGGCAGGAAAAATGAATGCGAACGCTGACGCATTGAGTCGAAACCCGATAGTAGAGGACTCACAAGTAAGTAACGTTCATCAAGAAGAAATGCCGAGAAAATACTCGGAAGAAGATAAACTGCAAATATTACACAAGTATCACGACTTACCTATGGGAGGACACCAGGGAGTCACGAGAACTTTAAATCGAATCCGATTAACTCACAATTGGAATGGACTTACTAAGGATGTCGAAGATTATGTAAATAAATGTGAATACTGCCAAAAGAATAAACTGAGCAGAAAAACGATAATGCCTTTATCAATTACGGATACTCCACAAAGACCATTCGAAAAATGCGCCCTTGACATTGTAGGACCATTAACTGTTACAAATAACAGAAATAAATATATTTTGACATTCCAAGATAGCTTGACGAAATTTAGTAAAGCAATTCCCGTAGAAAATCAAGAAGCAGCCACAGTCGCGAAAGCTCACGGATCAGGGCACGAATATTACTAGCGAAATGTTCAAAAACGTGTGTAAATTATTAAAAATTGAAAAAATACAAATGACAGCTTATCATCCAGAAAGTAACGGAGCATTGGAGCGATCGCATCGCACATTAGCCGAATATTGGAGACCCTATATAAATGAAGATCAAACGAATTGGGATGAATGGCTGCCCTACGCGATGTTTACATATAATACAACCCCACACCACGACAGATTTTACACCGTTCGAATTAGTATCTCAAGCGATATTACCGACAGCGTTAACGAAACCTCCAAAACTTACGTATACCTACGATAATTACGCGCAAGAACTTCGAGAAAGAATACGCGCAACGAACGAAATAGCGAGAGAACACACCAAATAAGAAAAAATTAAAGCGAAGCAACAGTATGATAGAAAAGCGAAAACATTTAAAGCGGGAGACCAAGTATTATTATATGATGAAACAGTTAAGCGAGGAAGATCAAAGAAGTTAGAATCGCAGTAGATAGGACCGTACTTAGTAATGGAAAAAATTAATGACGTAAATTATACAATTAAAAAGGGACGAAAAATGTTACGCGTACACGCAAACAGACTAAAGGCTTTTATCGAAAATTAGATTCCGAAAAAGAAATAAAGTTAGAACCGGTAATTAGAGAGCCGTCAGAATTAATAAAATTAAGTTTAAGTTTAAATGACATTAAACAAGAAGTGGAAAATAACCAACCAAGCGTTTTTGCAAATAAGAATATTGTATATCCTGTAGGCTCCGCGACCATAATTGTAGCCGTAGTAAGCATTATAATTGTAATCATTTATATAATAAAGAAAAAAGGAAATCATTAAGAATTTAAAGGGTAAAATCACAGCGTAATTATTAGCATGTAAGAATATTAGATTGTAACCCCTCAGGAAAAAGAAATACACGCAAAAATAAATAACAAAAAACTTCGTATACCTCAGTTTTTCTTTTTCCGGGGGAAGGGATGTTCTGAGCGCACAACGTTATAATGATTAATTAATGTACTTGGCAACACCGAGTTGCCTCCTATAAGTAATCTGATCCTAGCAACTAAAGTCGAATCTGAATTCCGCCAAAAACCTGACGATTGCATCGGACGATCGATCGGCCGATGAAAACCGACACCGGAACCAGGAGCGTTCAACTCCGGAACGACCGAAAGCGCTGATGCGAAGGTCAGCGCAAGGCGCTGACAACGAGAGGTCAACGATATTTCGAGAGCCCCCGAGGTGGCAACAGAATGTCGACTCCGACATTATAAATACCGCCGAATTGTAAGATCGGGCGGGCAGTCGCTAATCAACATCTAAGCGAATACGTGCGTCTCAATAACTGTCACAATAACTATCTCATTAATCGTTATAATCGTTAAGCGACTTCAAGTGTAACTCAAATATCGGGACTTAAATAACTGAGACAATTGTTTGAACAAGAGAAATATATTCAGTTAATCATTTTCACACAGTGCGACGAGCAATTCATTCTCCGACCCGAAATTCCCGAATCCTGTGCCGGCCCTGAGCACTACTCCCGGTTACGGCACAACAAACCTTCAAATTGAGTGTTGATTTGAGTGTTAGTCTCAACTTGAGAGTAAATTTCAGTGTTATTTTCAACTTAAGAGTTAATTTGAGCGTCACTTTTAAATTAAGAGTAACATTGAAATTAATTCTCAAGTTGAGAATAACACTTAGTTAACACTCAGCTTGAGGTGAAAATTGAAGTTTACTCTAATCTGAAGTGTTTGTCACACTAAAGTTTAGGGTAACAACCCAATGAAAATAACTTAGTCAAAGTGATGACAAATTGTCGTCATATGATGTCAAAAAGAGTGATCAAAATGCTGGCAAAATGTTGGCAATATTACTGCAAAATGTCCCATATCTTGATGGTGATTTTGACTGTCATTTTGATGTCTGTTTCATGTCAAAGTAAATAATTCCCTCTACAGGAATAAATGTAAGACTAAAACTAAATTATATTGAATAGTTAGGAGACAAAATGAAGACAGAAATATACATGAGGTTCTTTATTCAGATTTAAACTTTGTTCTTATAGTTATATGATAACTTGTAAAATCACATGGCAGGTTAAACGTAAACCAACTTATTTAACAAAACTGCATAGCGCTTCGTTAACTAACTTCTTCCAATTGTTACGTTCTGCGGACTCCGCGATTTCCCTTTTTCGCGGGAATTTTTATGCGCCTAAGATAGTCCTTAAGATTAGGATAAGTAAACTGAGCACGGACGGTTATCAATCGGCGAGTGAGCTTTGATCTCCTAACATTCCTTTTTTTTATAATCAAACTACCCATTTGTTTAACCCTTTAAGGCCCACACATCGATCCCGTTGGAGTAAAATGTTATAATTTATAAGATAGTCTTAAGGGGGTAATACAGTCTGGAAATTTCAAAAAATCGATTTCTTTATTGCATATTTTGAAAGTGTTATCCTTTACGCGTATTTTGAGCCCTTGCCGATTGCAAAATTCCAAAAATTGACGAAGCTATAGCCGTTGGAGCGAAGTAGTGTCGGCCGCTAAACCGGCCGTTTTAGCCAGTTGCCAAAACTTTAAACGCGTTTATCTCGAAACGACTTTTTTTGAAACGGTGTACGCGATTCCGAACGTACTTTTATTCCGGCTGTCTTGGCGTTTGGCTTACATCAATATAACAACACAATGCTCAGATTGACGTAGAGTTTTTTGTCCCCAATGAATGTCCATTAACCATGTGTTAATAACAATAAAAAAAACAGTTGGTTTTTTCGGCACAAAATGAACTTCTTTTTGTTAAGTGCTATAACTTTCACAATTTTTAACATTTTTACAATTTTCGAACGTCAACCTGTGGGGAATACATTTAAATTTAATATCCTTTTTGCGTTTTTCACTTCAGGCACGCCGTACAGGAGCTACTATGTACACCGTAGTCGAGCGCGCGCGCGAAGAGATGACTCATAACTCCTACATTTCTTAACATTTTTCCATATAAAAAATACTGTAAATGCACCTAAACATGTACTTCAATATCGTATACACCATGAACCTGATTGGCCTACCACTTTGTCACAAATAAATCCTGAAATTGACCCTCATTTTCGGCTGCCAGACTGTATTACCCCCTTAAAAGACGTCCCTGATGAAAGTTTTTTAGTTTTTTTTTAATTTTTTTTTAGGTTTTTTAAGTTTTTTTAGTTTTTTTGGTTGTCAGTTTAAAACAACATTTTTTTTAAATGTACATAATTATGTACACAGGCCCCTAAAGGGTTAAGCGACTAAAAGCGACCTTCCAGATGACGAATTACCGACAGACGAAGCATACGTAATCAGATTTTCTTCAGCTTTGTCGGGCCCATAACTATAAACCCGGCGAAACGACGCGCCAAAGGGGCCTTAATCCCAGACAGGGTTGATGAGGATCTTTATTGCATCGAGCGAGCTTTCTAAAATTGCTCGTACGATGTTTCCGACAAACAGAAACAAAGCCTTAGACATGTCTGTAAATACACGTGGCGGAAGTTTCTGTTTGCATTTAAGATTGAAGGGTATGCATCGTCTGTCAACATAAAGATAGGGTCGCGAGATAAATAAGGAACTCTAATAAAAGAGAAATCGGCGATAGTCGAAAACAAAATGAGTCACTGGAAGAAGCGATAGGTTGCACCCCCCAATAAGACAGTGGGGGCCTTACGAGAAGACTCACCAATGAACATCCGTAAAAATCGATAACCGTCTCTAACTCCTCAGGATAGACGAAAAATAAAAAATTCACCTCTTGGGTGAGAAACATCCCGCCAATAAGAAATCCCTGAAACGAAAACCAGACATCCCACACGAAATCCACCCCTCCCATTCCTCAAATCTTCCCCGACATTGCGGCACTCCCTCTCTTAGTTCAGCTTCTCTTACGAACAGCATCACCTTTCAATCCTATCTTGAGTCAAAGTTAAAATCTGTGCGCGAACTTAAACCCGACGAGAGGCTATCCACAAGATCCAGCTAGATCGAACGCATCAAGTCATCAAGTAATAAGTCCCGTAATTCTTTTTACCTTTTCGGGTTATAGTTCCCCTTTTAAAAGTGGTCTATCAACTGTCGGATCCCCGGGAGTTTATTATAACGAGTTTATTAGCATCGCGAGTTTGGGTCGATCGGCGTAGGCACTGGATTCACGGCGGTCGTTGGCGTTGTCGCGGGTCTGGCTGACTTGTCGGCCTTCGACTCCCGGCGTCTTCGTCGCTGTTGCGGACTAAGCCGGTTCGCTACCACCTTGAGCTCGTGGTAAATTCAATTACTATCGCGGGTTTAGGTCGATCGGCGTAGGCATTAGATTCGCGGCGGTCGTTGGCGTTGTCGCGGGTCTGGCTGGCTTATCGGCCTTTGACTCCCGGCGTCTTCGTCGCTGTCGCGGACTCGGCCGGTTCGCTGTCACCTTAAGCTCGTAACGTTTTCCTTTGTCTTTATTATTTGTTTTTTTTTTTTTATTTGGTATGCTTGCGAGCGGGTCCGAAAAAGATCGACCACTGCATAAATAAAATTATTTTAGTGGACCCGAAAGTTCCAGGCGGGATCTCCGCACAATCCTCAAGCGGAAGAGGAATCGTCGGAATCAACAAACGCGACGGAGACTCAAAACACAAATATTAGAGTCCCTCCGACACGAACGGGAGAACGCCGGTCCTCCGCGACTCGCCACTCTGCCGCCTCCACTCGCTCAACCGGAGGAACCACCGTCGCCACCTCCCCGGTCTCCCCTTAATTCGCCCTCTCGTCCTCTTTCTTACTGGGTAATTCCTGACATCCCCGATTCCTCGCCTTTCCTGGGACTGTCGTATTCCCCGGTTCGCCCCGGGAAACTTCCCGATTCCCCCTCCCCCGCACCTTCCTCCCACCTAAGTTCTAAATACGAAAGATCGTATTCCCTGGTTGCTCGCGAGGAGCTTTCCTCTCCAGTTGTCTCGGATACCTCGACCGTAGAATTTATCGAAGAGGTACCGCATTTCCCTTCCCCGCGGAGCCAGGATCGTCTGGGCGAGGACTTGGAGTCTCCGAGAACTCCGTCCCCCCTCATATTCCTCGGTTTCCGAGGAGCCCCACTCGAGAGCTCCCTTCCCACCATTTTTTTTTTTTTTTTTTTTTTTGAACCCCTCAGCTTATTTCCGCCAATGCACCAATCCTCTTCCTCCTAATTGTTTTACACTCGGTCCCTACGAGTTCGACCTTATCGGACTCCGTTCCCTCTTAGAAACAACAGATCCCCACGAAACAGCCATCCCCGTTTATTTCCCGCAATATGAATTCCCATATTTAATTCCCGTTTACCTCCTGAAAGATATATTCCACCGTTCCACAGTCACTTTCGAGGAGATAATCAATCCCTAGGTGATTACGTTAGATTAACTATTAACTCATCCTATAGTATAAATTTTATTTATTTTAATTTTTATATGTTTTAATTTAATTAACATACACATATACGACACACACACATACACCGCACTTAGCTATACCTGTGTAACTTCATTCCTTAAATAATTGTAACAATAGCGGACAGGATGTCCATTTCTAAATAGGTTTCCCCTTAAAAATTCTGCCCGATCACCCCCGCACTTATGTAACAGAGAAGTACACACACACGTTACACCTACATTCCATACATCTACCCTTCATCTGGATTTATTATTTTATTCGTACAATTGCCTGATTCTCTTACTCGATGTCACCAAAACTCTACTTTATTTGTAATAAATATTTAATTTGTTTTTGAGATCGAATTCAATGTTTGTTTATTTTAAATAAGACCTCGCTCTCAAATCCCTTCCACCTCTCGAAATCGCACGAGGTCCGATCCTGAGTTAAAGGGATTAAATTCCCTGACTCGAAAGAGGAGCAACGACCGCACCGCTCACGGAGGCGTCCTAGCATCCTTACAGACGTTGACCCTTCCTGAGTCATAAAAGTGCGTTCGGCTCGCGCCACGCGCCTCAGAGCGTGTACTTGCGAGCGACATTTGCAAGCATCTGGTTGCGTTCTTCCTTACCCCTACCCCTCTGGGGGGGTAGCCTTTCCTTCGCTTCCCAGTTTTTCTTATCCTAATCCTGGGGTTGGACGTAACACAATCAAAATACAATTAAAAAAATTACAAATATACATATACATTTTAGGCATCAGAATCTAAATACTCATTAATTCTCCTTCTATGCAGCTTTGTTAACTAACACCTTCCAATCAAAATATAATAAAAAACTACAAATATATTTCAAATACATAAGTACTGAAAACTCATTTACTAAAATTTTTCATTATCACATTATAACTTTCCATTCATTACAGAAAATCCATCAAGCATTCAATGTAATTTTCGGGAAACAATTATATTCAATTGCAGTTATACAGCTTATTAATAAAGCCATAGAATTAGAATAAAACCAGCCCTAAACACTCAGCAATTATATATACTTTGGAGATGGCCATAATCTTTGCTTCGAAGTATTTAAACAATACGCGCGCTATCATCGCTATTGCGTCATTCTAACCTTATTTTACATACATCTAATGAGCGATGAAGATAGAATGGTGCAATAGTGCTAATAGCAAGCTCCCCGAACGCACCCGAAATACAATTAAACGACGAATACATTACTATATCCACTTACCACGTGGAAAACACCGGTTAACCTAACTTAACCTCAATCACAATGTGCTACCAAATTAGTATGAAAAAAGCAAGGAATATTACAGACAATTCAAACTTATTAGTCTTCTATCCATGTCAATCCAATGTTGTTAATACTTTTCAGTTTGTTGCGCACCACACGAAACTTTACGCTTTTGATGGCTCCTGCACAAAACACGGAAACGATTGCCGCATGACAAGAAGCAACGCTACGGTAGCCATTCAATGGTTGAATGGCTACTGCCGACTGCGTCGCTTCTTGCGGCGCAGCAAACGTTTCCACGTTCTGTATGCAGGAAACTATCACATATCTTATACCGTACTATACGTAAGCTGGATATGCAGTTCAATGTACTTTTAACATATGACATGTCTATTATTTAGTATTTTTCAGTATTTTTCATATCATTAAGTGTTCTTTTATCAGTATGTTTCGTTTTAACATATTTTAATATTTCTTTCTGTTGGTACAAATATTTATTGTGGAGCATTGTAATAAATATATTACTGTTAAAAAACATTATTAATTTCTAGTTTACTTAAAAAAGAAGTATTAAAAGTATATTTTTAATTTAAGAAAATATTTTATTAAGCAACCGCAATATTCTAAATTTACTGCATTTACTTAAAACCATTTTTAAGCAGTGCTCAAATATTTGCAGACATTTATACTGACTATTTCAGCGTTAATATTATTCAATCATGCGAGTTAACACTCAAGTGACTCTTGAGAATACTCAATCTTCAGAATAACACTCAAACGTTTAGGGTTTACACTCATCTATTGAGTGTCATACCCAAGTGTTGAGAGTAAACTTTTAAATGTTCAGTATTTACACTCAAGTGTGAACACTCAGTTATTGAATATACACACTCAATCTTTTAATCTATACACTCAATTTGAATATAAACTCTCAATCTTTGGGTGTGCACACTTGTAACAATGCGCCCCGAAATGCATTGTTCCCGGCGAACATCAGCCGGATGCCGCCCGGCCGAATATCCGCGGGCGAGACAAGGGACGGTGTGCCCTTTATTTAAATCTTATCTCGCGTATAAGTCCGCGAACGGACTTACCGCGGCAACCGACTCGGAGCGCCGAGCGGTGCCAAAAACGGCCGAAAGCTGCCGAAAGCTATCCTATCCTATGTGTATATTTTAATACAATTAAATTGATATCAATTTAATTGTGTGATTGTATCGTTCTGGCTTTGGTTAAGACTGCGTTATGACCGTTGGTAACGGCGCGTGGTCTGCTATGGCAAAGAGTGTACGTAGAAAGTCACTCAAGAATTAATATATATTATTCGGACAAGCAAGATCCAGTCCTGACCGATTACGGCGTTTTCCCTTGTTTGATTGTATCTTACACGGTCGTATAATCTCTTTTATGTACTAAAACCTTTCTGGAGAATTGCTCTATAGGACAGTGAAAACCGCATCTAAATCCGTCCAGTAGTTTCAGATAAAATCGTGGATACCCATATACATACTGGCCGAATTGAGAACCTTCTTTTTGAAGTTGGTTAAAAAGTTACCAAGTTTTCTTTGAATGTCTCAAAAAGTTAGGCAAATAAAAAAATCTTTTAGACAAAAGTTATTACATTAATTAATTAATAAAAGGTGATACAATAACAAATGAGAGTTCTCATTTTTTTACAATAACAAATAGGGGTTTTCTTCAAAAAATTGTTGTAAGCCTCGACATCACCCGGGAAAAATTCGAAAATCAGCTTGCCCCGATTTAGTAATCGGCCTGATTTTCGAACTGCTTGACACTTCAAAATTTTGACATATTAACCTCGATGTAGAAATCGGCCTGATTGCCGAAAACCCTGAGGTTGCACTGACGCTGCAATATACAATTGCCGAAGCACAATATAATTAATATAAACCTCGAGGAAAGAGGCAATCAGGTAGTCGGGAAAATAGTCAGGCAAACTCCAGCTCAAACGTAACATAATTCGGAAAGGCTCAAGTGTAACGCAAGTAACCTTTAATCGCGCTAAAGATAAATAAAGCCGTAATAAATCGAAATTGAGTGTGTGATTTATCCCTTCTCTCCTCGCGGAGCAACGGACCCTTGTGCCAGCCCTGAGACGACCCCGGAGCCAGGCACAACAAAATTGACTTGGGCCCCCTTATGAAAAAATACACTCAACTTTGATGTTAACACTCAAATTTGGGCGTAGGTTTAGTGTTTGTCATCAAAGTTAAGTGTCAACACTTAAATTTAGGTGTAGATTGAGTATTGACCATTAAGGTTCAGGTAAGTTGTAGGTTTAACCCTCAATGATGAGTGTATAACGGAAGTTTATCCTCAATGATAAGTGTAGGTAGGGAATTAAGCCTCAATGACTAGTGTAGGTTGGAGATTGAGCCTCATCATTGGATGTTGATTTGGTGTTATCCCAAACAGCACAAAATATTTATGAATATTTATGACAAATATTTATAAATATTTTGAAAATTTATTTTCCAAAAATATGTAGTAAATATTTTATAAAGATTTTTCATAAAGACTTTAGAATAATACAAAAATTATTACTAACTGTTGTGTTTTTAAAATGAACAGGAAGAATTGTTATCAAGACTTTTATTCTGTGCTTGGACATACAGAATATGACTGTTGCGTAGCGCGACTATCACTATCGTACTTCTTTGGAGACGCTCGCATGCACGCTCGCTTCTTCAGTGCTACCAAACGCATGGTAGATGCAGCGCCGCGAGCACCCTAGATTACGCGCTAGATCTGAATCGCATATCCTACATTTCCTCCCCTCTTCCACGATAGCGGTTCGCCCCTGGTATAAACCTCTGAGGTGGTTGCCTTGTACGAGTCGATTTACGAAGTACTGGTGGAATGTCCTGCTCTCGGGGTGGACTTGCTGGAGGAGTTGGTGATTCTGATGAAATCGAAATATATGATGCATCTGAAGCGATACTTAATGAATCATCGGTACTGGGTGCTGGCCTTGCTGTCCTTTCATCTTGAGGCTCTTCATAGAAATGAATTCTTCGAGAACGATTATAGTTGGTATCCGATGTACTAGCTTGTTTTCGGTTTTCCTTCGTCCACCGCGTCCTTATTTGGTCGACATGTCGTTTGTATCGCTTGCTATTGTAGTCTATCTCATAATGTAAATCTCCCAGACGTGTAACTATGGTACCCGGTATCCATTTATCCATGCAAGGATTATTCAATAGGAAATAAACCTTCTGAGTGGGTCGAAATTCACGAAACGTTGTGTTGTGAGCGCACAACGTAATAAGGATTAATTCATAAGTAATCCGACCCTAGCGACAAAGTCGAATCGAACATCCGCCGAAAAACCTGACGGTTGCATCGGACGATCGATCATCCGATGCAAACCGATACCGGAACCTGGAGCGTTCAACTCCAGGACGACCGAAAGCGCTGATACGAAGGTCAGCACAAAGCGCTGATAACGGGAAGTCAACGCTAACTCGGGAGCCTCCCCGAGTTAGCGACAGGCTTTCAGTCCGACAGTATAAATACCGTCGAATTGTAAAATCGGGCGGGCAGTCGCTAATCGAAATTGAAACGAATACGTGCGTCATAATATTATCGTTACTTAAATAAATGGGACAATTGTTAAATACAAGAAATATATTTAATTCATTAAGGCTCCTGGGTACCTGCCGCGGCCATGTTGAATTGTGACGTCAGAAGCGAGAAAACGACACGGTGAAAATTCTTGCGTGGTACTTCCAAATAAAAAGATATTTGCTTAAAATAACACTACAGATCACTTCAGCACACTTCGAAAATACTTCGAGTTGAAGTTAAATTTACCCATTTCCTTTGACAGTTAAGAAACAGCCGTAAAACGAATGTGATACGATGCAGGCTTGTGCGCAGGCGCATGACTAGATTTCGTATTACATTCATTTTACGGCTGTTTATTAACTGTCAAGGGAAAGGGGTAGATTTAACTTCAACTCGAAGTATTTTCGAAGTGTGCTGAAGTGATCTATAGTGTTATTTTAAGCAAATATCTTTTTATTTGGAAATACTACGCAAGAATTCTCAACGTGTCAATTCTCAACATTTCTCGCTTATTCTCCATTGGAGAGAGTTCTTATTTCTACCGCGACGGTACGTCGCCACCGTCAACGCGGAGTTCTCAGCTCAGGGACCAGGAGCCTTAAACACAGTGCGACGAGTCAGTTTATTCTTCGACCCAAAATTCCTGAATCCTGTGCCGGCCCCGAGCATACTCCCGGTTACGGCACAACAGTTGAATTCGCATTCGCCACGCTCTGTTGCTTCTGTGTGATCTTCACGTTAATTAGATCTGGTTTCACTAGGTCTAATCTGGATCGTATTGACCTTCCTAAGAATAATTGAGCTGGGGACTGACCTGTTGTCGCGTGTGGTGCTTTCCGGTATTGGCATAGAAATTCATTCAAGTTATGTTGAAGTGATCCTGGCGTCGTTGCCATAGTTTTCAACGTGTTTTTCACGGTTTGAACGTAGCGTTCCGCTTGACCGTTTGTAGATGGATGATATGGTGCTATTAATTTCTGAAACTTTATACCACTCTTCTGAAGGAATAATTTGAACTCTGCCGCGACAAACTGAGGTCCGTTGTCTGAAACTATTGTGACTGGAACTCCGTACGTAGCAAATAGTTCTTCCAAGATAGCGATTGTAGCTGATGCCGTCGTAGAGCTTGTCGCTTTTACCTCTAGCCATTTACTATATGCATCAACGATAATGAGTAGCATTTTCCCTGCCACTGGTCCCACGTAGTCGACGTGTATACGCTCCCACGGACCTTTTGGATACTCTCAATGATGATGCCTGTATTTCGGAGGTTTGTGCGCATTCTTTGAGCACTCTGAACAAGTTTTAGCTACTTCTTCGATAGCAGAATCAATGCCAGGCCAGAAAACGAATGATCTTGCTAAGCCTTTCATTTTGACTATTCCTATGTGTGCTGTATGTAGTTCGCTCAGTATTGCTTCTCTAAAGATTGGTGGTATCACAACCCGATGTTCGAATACTAAACAGTTGCTCCCCAATCTATAGTTGGCTTCCGGTGCTTTGTACCCATAACGAGATAACTCTTGACCTGATTCTAAATGCTGAAGTATTTTCCCCAAGTGAGGATCCTTCCGAGTTTCACGGGCAATATTCTCGGTTTTAATTGGAAGTTGTCTGATCTGGTGTAGGACGAAACGAATCCATCGTACTCTATCTCTTCCCTTTCTTTGAGAGAAATTCGATGTGTAGTAAGCGTAGATGCTGGTATAGGTACTCTTGAACAATAGTCTGCATTGGTATGTTCTCCTGTTGGTTTGAATACGACATCAAAATCAAAGTGTGCTAAGTAATCGGCGTAATTGGCCATTCGACTAATACAAAGGGTAGGCAAAGATTTATCTGGATGCAAAATCTGCGTTAATGGCTTGTGATCCGTTATAGTCGTAATGTGTCGGGCGTAAAAATAGTGAAAGAATTTCTGAACAGCCCATACTATTGCTAAGGCTTCTTTGTCTATCTGCGGATAGCGTTGTTCTGTAGCACTCATTGTACGACTTGCATATGCGATTGGTCGTTCTTGTCCATTGTTCAGTTTATGTGATAGGACGGCTCCCAGTCTTGTTTTGCTGGCATCTGTTGCAAGTAACAGCGGACGTTCTGGATTGTATGGCATTAATACTTGAGGCAAAGTTAGGATGTCTTTGATATCTTTGAAAGCTTTTTCTGCCGCCGTCGTCCATCTGAATGGGTTAGTGCGTAACATGTCTCTGAGAGGTCGATCCTTCGTGGATAAATCTGGAATGAAGGAACTATAGTAGGTTGCTTTCCCTAGAAATAATTGTAATTCTTCCGGTATTCCAAGCACCGGCTTGGTTTCGGTACATTCTTAATTGCTTGAATATGTTTGTCGGATTTGTGGATACCTTGAGAATCGATTTTATGTTTCAGAAATTCAATAGCTGATGTAGCAAATACACATTTCTCACGATTGAGATGCAGACCATGTTCTCTGAATCTTTGTAGAGTTTTATCCAGAATTTGTAAGAGTGACTCAAAGTCTTTTGCATAAATGTAGAAGTCATCGTAGAAATTTTTAATGTTTCGTAGGCTTTTTATAATTTCTTCCGTTCTTCGTTGCCAGATCGCAGGAATGCTGGCTGCTCCGTAAACTGCTCGAGTTGGACGAATTAGTCCATGCGTTGGCGTATTGAGAGTAAGCATATGGCTGGATTCATTGTTAAGAACAAGATGAGAGTAAGCATCCGAAGCATCAAGATGACAGAAGATTTTTGCACCTTCCAATTGGCTAAACAGATGTTCCTTTTTTGGAATTGGATGTTTGTCTACAACTAAACGGGGGTTCACTGTCGGTTTATAGTTACCCGTAATACGCAATTTACCATTCTTCTTAACTACTACATGAGTTGTTGAACTTATCTAACAATTAATTTAGTCGTACGGTTTGTTCCTGTGTTAACTTCGGAGTGGCTGTACTAATTGTATGTATCGTATTTGTTTCCGCCGCTGAAAAGAGTTTAACGAAATTGATTTCATGTACAAAATGTGAGATCCATTCCCTTCCGAATAATGCATCGAAATGTCCTTTGACTACGAACAGATTAAGTTTTCGAGTAGTATTACCGATGGTAATTTTAACTAGAATACGACCTATACATGGAATCTGGTGACCGGTGTAGCTGACAAACTATCTATCCGTTTTTTCTAACGAGAAATTCGGTTTAATTTTACGCAATGTATTTACATTTACAATGCCGCATGGTGCACCTGCGTCTGCTTCCATTTGCAACGTTTTATCATCTATAGTAACATCAATCATATGCTTATTAATCGAATTTACCGCGTTAACTTTATTTAAACATTGAATCGTATCTATGTTTTCCGCCGGTTGTATAGCTGCGACTGCTCGTGTATCTGTACGAGACTCTCTTGACTTACACACTTTCGCAATATGTCCCTTTTTACTGCATGAATTGCAAATCGCATCGCGAAAACGACCTCTGTGAAGTTAGCCGGACAACTTCAACGTATCGAACTTTCATTAATTGGTATCGATTGGTGGTCGTTTGGTGGTCTTTGGTAGTCTAGTCCGATCGTTTGATGGTTAGTCATTTTCCTGTAAAATAAAAATAAAATTTCCGGTGTAAAGTTAGCCGGACAATCCTTATTTTTCAACCAATTTAACTTTATTATAGCTTATTCGACGCGAAATCGTTTGGTGGTCACGAATATCGTCATTAAAACGTCTGGTGGTCAACCGTTTTCCCAGAAAATAGAAAAAACCGTATGCGCAAATTGCCGAACGTATGACTCTGTGCCATTAGCCGGAACAATTATATTTATCACCCAAATTGACTTTGATAGGGCTCATTCGACGCGGAATCGTTTGGTAGTCACGAATATCGTCATTAAAACGTTTAGTGGTCAATCGTTTTCCTAAAAACTAGGAAAACGAACAATGGCGTAAGCATACGGTTTTTTCTAGTTTTTAGGAAAACGATTGACCACCAAACGTTTTAATGACAATATTCGTGACCACCAAACGATTCCGCGTCGAATGAGCCCTATCAAAGTCAATTTGGGTGATAAATATAATTTTTCCGACTAATGGCACAGAGTGATACGTCCGGCATTATGCGCATACGGATTTTTCTATTTTCTGGGAAAACGGTTGACCACCAAACGTTTTAATAACGATATTCGTGACCACCAAACGATTCCGCGTCGAATAAGCTATAATAAAGTTACATTGGTTGAAAAATAAAAATTGTCTGGCTAACTTCACACCGGAAATTTTATTTTTATTTTACAGGAAAACGTCTAACTACCAAACGATCGGACTAGACTACCAAAGACCACCAAACGATCACCAATCGATACCAATTAATGAAAGTTCGATACGTTGAAGTTGTCCGGCTAACTTCACAGAGGTGCGAAAACGACACTGATTTCTAGCATGTCTATCACCACAGCCGTAGCACGAATAATTGTCACCTAGTTCTTTCGAACCTTGCTGCTTCGGTGAGTTGTGGTAGTTCGGCTGCTGCTTCCGTCCTCGAGAAGACGAGCGTTGACGGAATGTCTTCTTTTCTTGTTTCAGTTTAGGCGGACCATAACCTAATTTGTGCGTGGCATCACGCGTTGATGTGTCCTTAACCTCATTCGTTGTCTTGCGCGTAGCTTCGAGCGCATTTGCAATGTTGTAAGCTTCTGCGAATGTCGCTGGTTTCTTGGCAATGATCTCGTCGCACATTTCACGGACTAGCAGACCATGGAGAAGTTGTTCTATCAACATCCTGTCGAGGAATTCACCGTACTCGCAATGCGCCGCACCTTGCCGCAGGCGTAAAGCGAAATTAGCAATAGTTTCCCCGCTTAGTTGTATAATTAGGCGAAACTTGATACTTTCTGCGTACTTATTTTTGGCTCGATCGAAGTGTGAGATCAATACCGTTTTTATCTCCTCGAACGAAAGTTCTTCAGGAATTCTCGGGCTGATAAGAAACTTTAATGCGTTGTTCAGTTCTACGCCCATGTGGACGCGCGCGTAATTAGCATGCTGATTACCTGGAATTTTGCTCAGCTCAAGCGCCCATTCGAAACGTTTGAAATGGCTACCAGCGTGTGATCCTTTGAGCGATATTCTGATACTGAGAAAAGCGGTGTTCGAGGCTGGTTGATCGTCGGGCCTCCCGTACCACCCGCTTCGGCGTTCATATTAGCGACCGATGCTTGTAATGCGTTCACCATCATGGCCGACAACGCTTGCAATAATTCCGGCGATATGTTTGTCGTCGGCTGTGCCATCGTCGTTTTCGTACTTGCAATCTTGCGGATCCGGTATCAGACGTTCTCGAGGATCCCACTTCCGACACCACTGTTGTGTTTTTAAAATGAACAGGAAGAATTGTTATCAAAACTTTTATTCTGTGCTTGGACATACAGAATACGACGGTTGCGTAGCGCGACTATCGTACTTCTCTGGAGACGCTCGCATGCACGCTCGCATGCACGCTCGCTTCTTCAGTGCTACCAAACGCACGGTAGACGCAGCGCCGCACAGTGGAGCGAACACTGGCTACGTTTACACCCAGCGACCTGATCGCGCCCTGACCTATATTGTGACCCGAAGTAGGTCTAGTCATCATTCGTTTACACCGAAAGAGACCTAAAAATTGACGGAATCGTATTTGGGATCGCCCTGAATTGCAGCGAATCCAAACAAGCAAATAAAGCTTTTAGGACGCGTCGCGCGTGATCGCGCGTTTACATCGCAAATGATAACGGCCTATTTCAGGTTGGGTCACTAAAATACGCGGCCTGACCTGAAGCCAGGTCCGATTGCCTATCAAGTGTTTACAGCAGGCGACCTAAATAATTTAGGTCGAATTTGAGGTATAGGCCGCGGTCTAAATTCAGGTTGTAAACGTAACCACTGTAAATTCCCGGACAAAACTTGAAAAAAATTTTTTTTAATTGTGAACACAACTATCAAAAATATTTAGTAAAATAGTCATTTCTTTTCATTCCTACATTAGAATTAACATAACCAGAAACAGATGAATAAATAAAATTTATCAAAGTATACCGCTCAAACATTTTGTTGACTTCGTCAAGATGCGCTATCTGATTCAGTTATAAGATACTTATTTAAATACGTTTACCTTGCAAATTAGGGTTATAGTATCAAATTAGTATTACTATACTGTATAATTTTTCCACATAGTTTATAAAAAATATGCACTTTTCGTTCTGTGTATTTTATTTTATTTTATTGAGAGTTTTAGTCAATAAATATGACATTTAATAAAAGTTTTAAAAAAATGCCCAGACTTGCCCGTTCTGTACTAAAAATTTTATAAAAGTATACTTCTAAAATTATTCATATGTGATAAATGTAAGTGCATCTAGGTGCTACTTTACGAAATATATATTTATGAAGATGTTAATTTACATATCATAGGACAAATCATTTCAAGTATTTATTTAAAAAAGCTCTGTATAGTAATGAAAAATGTGTCAAATATATTTCTGTATAAGAGATACTTGTTTCTACTTTGTTGTAAAAAAAGGAATCGCATAGGAAAATATTTCTTACTCTAACACCTATAACAGAGTTAAAATCATTTTCACTAGGAAAGAAGCAAAAGAGATACAAATTATTACAAATTACATTATTAATGAAAAAAAATAACTAAATTAATTTTGTATTTTTCTCCAAAATATTAATATTATAATAATAATAAACAGGATGTCCTATCTTAATTGCTTATTTCGAATATCTTCTTGTACCTACCTTGAATAATTCTTGTACCTCTGGAAACATTTCTCTCTCTTTTGATTTTTTGAAATCGGTTTTAGGCTAGATATAAATGGATCAGATGATATTAATAAATGATGCAATAAATCTTCATTAATCATTTTTCTATTGATCTTTCTAGTATTCTCAAGGCGATATTTCCTAAACTGTTTATGTCTAGCCTCAAGATCCTCTTCGGTGAGCTGTCCTATTGGCACAATTGCATATTTTATAATTTCTGCACCATGGAACAGAATCTTATGGACAGTACCTGGTATATAGCGTAATGATCGAATTTTTCTGCATTAATTTGTCGACCTGATGCGATAGCTTGTAAAAGGATCATGAATTTCCATATCATTTGTTCATTCAATCCGGTAATCTCTGCTGTTATTGAAGGCTTTTCGAAAAATTTTCTAGCAGTATTGCCATCGTTTGTGTTGCCGACACCCTGCTTCATTACAACGATTAATAAACCTAATTTCTGTCTAAATTCTCTTTGAATTTTCTTCTTACGTTCTTCCTTTCGCAACTTCTCCTGCATATCTCGGATCGACTATTTTTTAATTTCAGGATTATAAGAAACATGTAATAAAAATTCCATGCATCTAATCCATCCGTGAAGACTTGATAATCCAAATTTGTAATGCTCTACCTGAATTTTTCTTACTAAATCTAAATAAGATCAAAATTATTCATATCCTTAGGTTTTGCGCCGCATATGAAACTTTTCATTGACGAAGAATCTGTTAATGATGAACACACTTTTCCATCCACCATAGTGAGTAACAGTTCATGTTCCACCGAAATATTGTCCTCGTATTGTGTTGGAATCAAAGCTTCTATTTCGGTTGACATCCTTTGATTTTCTCTACGGATAATTTTATTATTCTCCCTTATAAATTCAAACTTAACTGATCGGAAATATTTTGTAGAAGACGGTTTCAAATTTTCCCAAATAATATTTGAACCATTGATCAATTTCAGAGGGACTAAACACGTTGTGAAAATTGAATCATCTTTCGGTTTGTCGCAATCATTCGGTAGATCTGCAAATGCTTGTTTGTAAAGGCTTTGACAGCTTGCTCCATCAAATCCCCATTTAGATATTAATTTCAAATTCCGAATTTCAGAATGCGTACCAATATTACATGTTTTAAGTAATCTATAAGTTGTCAGATCAAGGAGAGCTTGTAACTTTATTGATGCATGAGTATCTGAAATTATAATTGCTTCTTTTGGGGGATAACAGTCTTTCTTTGCCATTTGAATTTGATAATACGAAGGATATGGATTAATGCCCTGTTTAATAGAAACTTTTCGTAGCTCTTCATATTTTAATTTCGATAATTTCAAATTCACTATTAATGCTAAAGCTTTTTCTTTGGAGTACATTTTTACTTCAAGTCCTTTACCTTTGCAGAAAGCTCTGAGTCTTGATGTTTGTTCTGGATGTTCAATAAGAAAGATAAGATTGCTGCACCATCAACATTGCCAGAAGCTTGCATCGTTACTTTTAGAGCGAATGCTAGTTCATTTATAGTGTTTTCAGCTCTCAATAATTCGGTATGTTTGAGATCGTGCGAATTCAGTTCGAGAAAGTATTCGAGTAGAACTTCGCGTTAAATAAGTTCCATTATTTTCCAGTTACAGCATGGATTTTTCGAGTATTATCATTCCAGAAAGTTCGCTGACATTTCGGCGAATAATAAAGTTTCTTTTTTACTCCATAACCACTTTCTTCGAGCTAACATGCTGCGCGTGTACTTGGCACCTTTTTTTAAAAAAGGTAATTTTGTTGTGACAGGAGTAAAAAAGCAGCGTCAAGTTTTTGTACGAATTTTTTTTTATTTCAATAAAATATTTGCATTTTTTATTGTTACTTCTTTAACAGTTTTTAATCTTTGCGATTAACATCTTTGCATTTAAATACCTTGTATTCCTGTGTTGGATTAAAAATTTTATATTTGTATGTTCTCTTTCTGATTAACGCAATTTAAAGATTTATTTAAAGATCAATCAAGAAAACATTTATTTAAAAAGATACATATCACTTGGGTTGAGTTAGGTAACGGAATTTGGTTATATTATAATGTTTGTAAGGAAAAATGAAGCTATTATGACTTGTGTAGGAAGACACTTAAATACAAAGATATTTTTTAAAAATAATACAACAGTTATTTTCCGAGGAATATATATTCATTTTTTACTTGGCGTAATTTATAGATATCATTTATTTTTGTGAAAATACAACCCAAGCAGCATTTTTCGGTTAACTTTCCGACTAAGGACTACTTTTCTACTAATCACAACGTTGTAAGCGGTCCAAGAAAGTTATAAAATGTAACTTATAATTAAAAGATAATACTAACGTTTGTTGGACGTTGTCTTAACGTTAAAATTACGACGTGATTTTTTTTTCACTTTCCCAACGTCAAATTTGAAACAGTTTAAGTCCTATTACCCGACGTTAAGATATTTAACGTTCGCCTGACGTTATACTCTGCACCACACTTTTCGAGCGATTTCAATACGTAATTCCCAACGTAAACCAACGTTTTGTTATCAAACGTTGTAAAACGCTAACGTTGTGAAACGTCGCCTGTGGTCATTTCTGACTGACGTTAAGAAATCGCAAGAAATGGTAACAAATTCTGCCTAAAAGAGAGTAGAGATATGAGTGTAAATAGAACATTCTATTACAACTACTTTGAAATGATCCATTGCTGAAGTTTTGTGATAAAAACTTTTTACCGCAAGAAAAACGGGTTAGAATGTCAATCCGAGACTTACGCTTAACTCTATACCATAACCATAACCTAACCTGGATCACCATAGATGGTATTGCATAGGTCGGATTTGGTTAAGATATACGACGCATTCGCAAATCTAGTATAGAATTTTCAACTAATCGATACTTCATTGACATGTTGAGTCAGTTTGGCGACCTTGTCAAGACTTTTAGTCAATATAGGTACAATTTTGCCTACAGTGGTATACTACTTAGTTTGCAAAAGTCTGAAAAAGTTTATTTTTTTATACGAGAAGGCAAATCTTAGTAGAATTTATCGTACCTTTTACTACGTAAAGTTTGATATAGTGTGGAACGCTGACTTCGCCATTTTCATTCCTCAAAGAGGAAGGCAAATAATCCGCCATTTTCCAGTATATTTAGATTTATATTTTTTAACGAACTTTATTAACAATTTAAATCATTTATATAATATCTGTTGTTAAAGTTTTGACAACATGTTTATTTTAAAAGTAATTTTGATAAAAAAAAAATAAAAATCTACATTTTAAAAATTTCAATTATTTAATAAAATATTTAGTAAATTGGAATATTTTAGAAGGTATTCATCTAATTTCGACCTATCATTTCCACATTTATCAATAAAGTGGGTTTCAATGTATTTTAATTTTTTCGACTTAACTGGCAAACGGTTTTGGTACAATCACAACGTTTCGGCCCTTGGCTTGGGCCCTTATCAAGTGAGAAACTATAAATAACGCAAATTATAACGAGTCAATTTAACAAGATTTAAAGGAAGCAACAAAAATAAAATAAAATAAACTAATAGTAGTCATCTGTAAGACTCGTCAGTTGACGACACAAGACATCCGTATACGAAGTTGTTCCAGAAAAATCATAAAAACTGGAAGTAGTGCATGTTAATAACGATAAAATGTAAAAAACAATCATAAAAACTGGAAGTAGTGCATGTTAATAATGATAAAATGTAAAAAAAAAAAAAAAACAAAAGCAAAACTCCTTACATGTCTTGTGTGTCCAATAATAAGATGTGTCGTAGGATGTAACAATATCGTATATAAAGTCGAGAGTGACATATTGTTCGCACGGAAGCGATCGACCGACTGAGTAACGCTTTCGACCCAAACAGTGAAACCGTGAGATGAAGATTGTTAAGAAGGCATTTATTGGTTATTGTGGTAACCAATAGGATCGATTTCAAGTTAACGAGATGAGCCTATCATAAATCGGATTGAGATTCTCTGTATCTTTTTGTGAATTTATGTTGTTGCTAAATTTCTTTATGTAGAACATCTCCGCGATTTCCCTCTTTTTTATGTTCTTTTCCTTGATATCGGATTGAGATTCTCTGCATCTTTTTGTGAATTTATGTTGTTGCTAAATTTCTTTATGTAGAACATCTCCGCGATTTCCCTCTTTTTTATGTTCTTTTCCTTAAAGTGGGTTTCGTTATAAATTTTCAGTGCTGGGTTCGTGTA
>JASTWL010000641.1:0-103523 GCA_035220575.1 Temnothorax rugatulus | reverse complement strand
TTGCTTAAGAGTTGTACTCATTTGTATTTGTATTTAGTTTTTGGGACATTGTTTACAAGATTTTGAATTTTTAAAACATATTTATCATTATCTTGACAGGTTAATACGTTTCTGTAAAGTTACTAAAAGCTTAGTACTGTTTGATTAACCTTGCGGAGACTCTGGCTGCATTCCGATATTCACTGTCAGCAACTTTCAGTACTGAAAATCTATAGTATACGTACGTAAAGTATAGATTTGCAGTATCTGACAGTGAATATCGGAATGCAGCCTTGGCGCCAAAAAACATCGTTTAACCTAGAGTCCTAACTCCGTTCAGCGAGAGATTGAGAGTGGTTCTGCGCATAGGCGGGCAAAGTGGGGGTAAAGTCCATAGAGCGTGGCGTAATCGTACATGTAAATGAACATTCTGTGGGGGAGACCTGCGCGAGACCCGTTCGATATTAATCTACTAGGACTGTACCCCACCTTGCCGCCAAGGCAGAATCTTGTGCTCGTCCTGCTGTCTATTGGTTTTATAACCGTCCAATCAAAAGGAGAAACAAGTTCGCGTCTCTCTACTAATTTAGGACTATAGTTTGACCTAGGCTGGTATTCATAGACCGGTATTCATAGTCTGATTTATTCAAGACCGTCTTAAGTAATGTCTTAAGATGCCAAAACGGCTCTGTGATTGGTCATAACATCTTAAGATTGTACTTAAGACGGTCTTAAATATAAGATCTGACTATGAATACCGGCCATAGTCGGTTCTTGGTATTTAAGACCATCTTAAATGCAATCTTAAGATGTCATTAACCAATCATAGCCGGTATTCATAGTTATTTAAGACCGTCTTAAGTTCAATCTTAAGATGTCATGAACCCAATCACAGAGCCATATAGCGTCTTAAGACATTACTTAAGACGATCTTGAAGACTATAATACCAGCCATAGAGCCGTATTAGCATCTTAAGATATTACTTCTAAGATATTACTTTAGACGGTCTGAAATAAGATCTGATTATGAATACTGATCTTAGAGTCCTAAATAATAAGAGAAGCGCAACCCATGTTGATTGGCTGCGCGGCCACCAATCAAAACCGAGAGTTTTGAGCCCGCAGCTGATTTCGTGTGCACTGCCGTCAACGATTTCTTTCCTGGAAACACAGAAGTTCTGGCGATAGTAGAAGTAACCAATAGCGTCTCTAGGCTTCTATTTCCCTCCTTACCTCAGAAAGGAATCGTTGAGGCAGTGTGCAAAGTAACGTATTCACAGAGGTTACTTTGGAAGTTTTCCAGCAAGCGACACAAGTCGATAAAAACGTTGTTCTATCTTTCTTTTTTGGCAATGAGTAACAAAGACAAAAAATGATACTTGTGTCGACTTGTGTCGCTTGTTGGAAAGCTTCCTTTGTTTACAAGCATTAGCTGCGGGTCCAACGAAAATCTATGGAAGGGGTAAGGATTGTGCTTCTCCTTATTATTTAGGATTCTAGTCACAGCTGGAGTTGGTCAAGGAATAGTTAGGACACCGTTATAGCTTTGTTTCACTTCTACTAACTTCTTGTCTATAAATGGCGGACTAATATACATATAGTATGTTATAGCTTTGTCTCACTCCTACTAAAGAATCGGAAGCGCTAAAGATCGGGAAATGGCGGAGCCAATCAGCAAAAGGAACACTAGTTTACTTAACTCTTCCTTGATAAACTCTAGTCACAGCCATCCGCGCTGTCTATTTAGTAACCCTATCCGCAAATAAATACTTATGAATACTTGTAACAATCGAAACGATTATTAATCCATCGACTTGTCTTTATTATTAAACAACGCTAAAATGTTAAAAGATTTCGCGTGTGATAAATCCTCCTCTCCCTTGCAGATTGATGGACCCCTGTACCGGCTCTGAACCTAGATAACATGCATGTTGTACAAGACGTGCAAAGATATCTTAAGATATAGAAGATATCTTAAGATATCTTTAAGATATCTTATGCAACATGCATGTTATCTGGGAACTTCCATTTCACGGCACAGCACAAAAGTCCTGTCGCACAAGGTCAAGACTATGAGTCTTGGCGTCAAAAAGTCTTCTCTATTGTTTATCGCAAATATCTTGGTAACCACTGAAGATACAGAAATGTTTCAAAAAGGACTGTCTAGTCCTATAATCATAAAAAGGACAGTTCAGTCATATACTCTGCCTTATTGAAATTACACGATTACATTACTGGTAATTACGTCCTTCCGATTATTTAACACAATAAAGTGCCGCGCATGCCGTAAAAATTGGGACACCAATAATTTCCGACTTACATAAAATACTTATATCGCGACAACCGTAAATGATAGAAAGATGATTAAGGCCGGTATTCATAGTCGAATCTTATATTAAGTACGATCTTAAGATGTTATGAACCAATCACAGAACGTATTAGCATCTTAATACATTACTTAAGACGGTTTTAAAATAAGAACCGACTATGATACCGGCCTAAAAAGACATTGTAGTTCGTACTCCGTTTTGTTGGAATAATTCCGATAGATTTCAAACCAATAATTGTTTTTTAAATAATTTTTCTATTTTATACGGTTGGTAAGATATAAGCGTTTAATGAAATGGAAAATCTCTGGGCGACCATTTCGTTAAGATTTCGAGCGCTTTATCATCTTAATAAACGAAAGTACATAATTGCTAATAATGAAATCATGTAATTCCAATACAGCAAAGTGCAATCTACAAAATGCTTTTTGAATCGTCCTTCTATCATTTATGGTTGTCAAGATATAAGTGTTTCATGAAAATGAAAAATCGCTCGTCCGTTTTCCTAGGCTCATCATATACAATGATTCAGGAGACGCAACTTGAGTGAGCACTCATTATGATTGGTTCTTACACTTAGATTCGGAGAAAAACCAAGGCAAGAATTAATTATATTAAAGACTCACTGAGTGTTCAACAGTTGTGTTTTCTGAACGCGGTCAATAAAATCATTCTATTATATAAAGGTCAAGATCGTTTGGGCTAGTTTCTCTATACTAATAATTACTCCCTTGAAACCCTAAAATCCCTTTATTTAAAACATTTTTCATGATAGTGCTTCTTTATTGCCATGCTTGATTGTTCTGGGACTTTTGAGACACACTGTATATTAAAGTAACAGAAAGTCCTGGAATTCATCAAATTATATATTTTCCATACTTCCAGGACGCGTCCTGGAAGTTATTGAATTATATATTTTCCATACTTCCCAGGACAGTCCTGAGAAGGAGACCTGGAATTTATCGAATGTATATTTGTGTACTTCCAGGACAGTCCTGGAAATAACGCACGATATAAAAATTTCCATGCCTGACCTCAAAGTGGTACAAAAAGTCCTGGAACTAACCAGTAAACATATAAAATGGTCCTGGAATTCACCCTAAGATATATATATATATATATATATATATATATATATATATATATGGGACGTTCCATGTCAACCGGGACAGGGCCGTCTCCAAAATTCTATTGAACCGATTAAAATGGTTAAGGGCTTAAAATCTTTGTTTTTGTGTGATTTATCAAATACAGTGTGGTACTTTTGAAAATTCAATATGGCGGTCAAAATATGGCGCTTCAAATGAGTTAAAAACACAAATCATATGATTAAATTGTTGTTTCTAATGGAAAAAAGAGGATACATAGCTTGTGAGTAGATAGCACTAAGATTTGGATGTCTCTAACTGAAGATATATAGTCATAAAAAAATTAAAATGGCGGATCCAATATGGTGGACAAAAAAACAAAACTTTTGCCAAAATTTATGAAACTCAATATTTGGAGGTTTTTGGGGGCGCTGATTACGAATCCGTGTATGATTTTTTAAAATTCAAAATGGCGGATCAAATACGGTAGATAAAAAAACAAAATTGTTGACGAAATATGTGAAACTTAGTATTTGGAAAGCTCTCTGCGTTAACAGGGTTGAGACTGTCTTCAAATGTAGGTTATGAAACCCGCATTACTTTTTTTTTAATTTTTTTTATTTTTAAATTTTTTATTAATTTTTTTTTACTTTTTTGAATTCTTTTTGATTTTTAAATTTAAACGCTGGAATTTCATCTTACAAGTTAACGATGTTCGTTCTATAACCTCAATGACATTTGCTATAACTTCCAACGTTAAATTTAATAAATTTTGGCAAAAGTTTTGTTTCTTTGTCTGCCATATTGAATCCGCCAATTTGAATTTTGAAAAATCATGAACGGATTCGTAATCAGCGACCTCAAAAACCCCCAAATACTGAGTTTCATAAATTTTGGTAAAAGTTTTGTTTTTTTGTCCGCCATATTGGATCTGCTATTTTAATTTTTGTTATGTCTATATATGATACCGTTTTTATATCATTGTATAAATTATATAAACTCATATATAATCATGTCAAATTGTATATGAAACGTTTATATATATTTAAATATATTTTAATCGCCTGTATAATTACATATAATCATATATAATGATATAGGGTTATATATACTTCCATATGAATCTTATATAACTACCCAGATAACCACGAATGCTAAAATCACGTTTTGAAAAAGCTTGCCAGCAAGGTTTGTTTCAATTTTTGCAGCAATTTTCTGGCAAGTATTTGTCTTGCTTTGTCTTGTCACAAAATTTCGAGCATATTTATGACAAAATGTTTTCATCACATGATGCTGTAAATAACAGAGAAAGACTTGTCCCTAAATTTTATGCAAAGAAGAGCACATAATTATGCTATTAACGATGTAATGTAAACTTTGCGTCAAGAACAGAGCAAGCCTTGCCGTACACGATATGACAACAAATTTGCGGCAAGAACAGAGCAAGCCTTGCCGTACACATGACAGCAAATTTGCGGCAAGAACAGAGCAAGCCTTGTCGTACACGATATGATAGCAAATTTACGGCAAGAATAGAGCAAGCTTTGCCGTACACAATATGACAGCAAAATTGCGGCAAGAACAGAGCAAACTTTGCCGTGCATGATACAACAGTTATAAAAATTGGTGGCAAGAGCAGGCAGCATGCTTTATATATCGTGCATTGCATGTAGCATGTGATAATAATTTAAAATTTCATCTTAATTATATAATTTAAATATTTAAAAATTTAATGGAGTCATTTCAATTTTCACTTTTTTTTATTTTTTATTATATCCATTTGAAACTATATAAGTTCTAAACATAAAAAATATTAATATTTGCAATAGATATATATATATATATATATATATATATATATATATATTATTCTAACAATTTAAAAACAACTTAAATAAAAATAAAAAGTTTTTGAGAAGTGTCATAAAGTCCGCCATCATATGTATCATGTCATATCTGTCATATATATGAATCTTCGACCAATCACCTTTGACGTGACGTCACGATACATGACACACAATTATGACGGGCATTTCAACACTTTCAAAAATTTTTTGTTTTTATTATAAGTAGTTTTTATATTGTTATAATATATCTATCATAAATATTAATATTTTTTATAATGTTTTTAAAAGCTATATAGTTTCATATAGAATAATAAAAAAAAAAAAAAATTACCCCATTTTGTTCTTAAATTTTTTGTAAATTTGTATAATCGTATTAAAGAATAAAAATCTAACTTAAGATCTCTAATGTGTAACTTTACTAATAAGGAATTTATATAATTGGATTAATTTTTATTAACATTTAGCAACAACACAAATGTATTTTTATTTTTTTTATATTTATTATATATATAAAATTTTGATTATCCATGCATATTTTATTTTATTATTTATACTCTAATTTATTTAACTATTTATTATTGATAAAACATATCGTGTACGGCAAGGCTTGCTCTGTTTTTGCCGTAATTTTGCTATCATCGTGTACGGCAAAGATTTGCTCTGTTCTTGCCACAAATTTGCTGTCATGTTATGCAAGGCAAAGCTTCCCGTATTATTTACCTAAAATATGCGTCATGCTATTGCGACAAGCATTGCCAGCAAAAGATAAGCTTTTTGCGGACACACCTTGTCGTAATTTTGCTGCAAACGCATGCTCGAGTTTGCTGCAAACTTTGCGCAAAGTTTGCGTCATTTTGCTATCTGGGTAGATATGAACAATAGATCATATATGTATCCTTACATGAGTGCATATATGATCTATTGTTCATATCTAGTTATATTTAAAATTATATATGCCCATATATAATGTTATATAAAGCACCAAATTTCATATATAATCACATATATAATCATATATATTTATACATAATTATATATAATTATATATAATTATATATAATCTTTTTTCCCGGGATATTATGAGATTGCTTGTACCTACCCGTGAAAAAAGGATTAGATCTGACCAGATCAAACTTTATCTGGTCAGATATGCTCAGATATAACTATATATAACTATATATGGAGTGTAATCTGGTCTTTGACGATTCAGATCGGACCATATCTGTTCAGATCGAACCAGATTGAATTTCATCGAAACAGTCCAGATCTGAGGCAGCTGCAATAAAGTGGCAGATCTGTATCTGTTTAGATATAATCTATACTCAAATATGATCCAAAATACATTACATCTGACTATATTTGTCCAGATATAAGTCGAACTGAGTCGAACTTGTGTTTGATCGAAAACTGTTCAGGTCTGACGCTATCTGGCCATGTTTAAAAAACTCAATGTGACCTTGATGTGACTTTTCCAAGATTGTTCAAGGTCAAACCTATATCACTATATAATGGGTAACTTGGTACCCTACAACTTTTGTATAAAACATTTCATCCGAAAAGGTCATCTTTCTGAGATAATCCAGTGTCCCGACCTTTCTGTTATACTCTGTGCTAATGTCGGATCATCCGATAGATGGCATTCAATGAGATCCTTCTCTCGTATTTAAAATTTATAAACAATGGTATAAGAACGGTATATAAATCAAGTATACAGTACAACTTATATCAGTTGTATCGGAGTTCACGCGCTTAATAAAGTGGCACACAATTTTGAAATAAATCGATATATTTATGGTTTTATAGCATTTTACATCTCTTCATGATTTTTAATTATATCTGAGCAAACCTGGATACATTCGGCAAATAATTATATCTCGGCAGATCAAATTATATCTGGTCAGATCTGGTTATATCTGTTCAGATCTGGTCAGATAGAGACAATTTGCAGATCAAATTATATTTGGCCAGATCTGATGAACCAGATCTGGTCATATCTCGGCAGATCTAATTCTTTTTTCCCGGGTACCTTATTGTCTATTATAAAATTTTCTAGAATATATATCTTGTTGCCGTTTTTGAACAAAATTAATTGTTTTTAACAAATTTTACAATAAATAACTATCAATTAATATAATTTTAATAATAACTATAATTATGAATATTATAAAAATACACACAGAGAAATATTTACTACCTGCAAGTAAATATTGCTTGTTCTAAGTATTTGATAAGTTTATATATTCGCAAATCTACCATAAAATCATCACAAGCATCACATTTACTCAAAACATATTCTAGATCTTAGCAAGTCTAGTACTTCCAACAAGAGTATTTAATTAACACAAGAATTCGGATTAGTTACTATATACAGCCTACTGAAGAGAAGGATATACTATTCTTGAAAGAAGAATAAATTCTTGTTTTGAGCACAAAATGAGTTTTTCTAAGACTTATGCCAAGTATATGTTAAAGCTATTATTAAGATATTCATATTCTCTATTGAAGAAAACTATTACTTAAAATAAATAAAATAAAATAAGTAATTGTTTTTCTTGGCTGTAGAATGATTTTTTCTGTGTGTATAGTCCGTTAAACACAATTATACATTATTATCAAAATCGTGAAATAAAACAATATGTCACATCTATTTCTATATTAATACAGTAAATATTATAAAACAAGACACATTACTTTTCTAAATTTTCCAATAAATTCATATTGATTATTTTTCTCAATGTTGTGCCAGCGTCCGGTGTTAAATCAGATCCCGCGATGATCGACATATTGTCCCAATGAATCTGTCGCATCGCTGAATTGCGAAAGACGGCTAGTAATGGAACGTATTGCTGTGTTTGATAAAAATGAATACAAAAGATAAATACAAAGTAAGGTAATAGAGAGAACATCAATTTTAGATTTAATGCAAAACTTGTCATGTTTTTAGCAAATTTTCAATTAAACATTTATATTTAAAAGTATTATATGCACGATACCTACTAGATTTCTTCATCAATTTGAACAATATTGTTATGAGAAAAGTAAGTTAAAACCAATTTTATTTTATAAAAATTACTCTCTTACTTAATTTTTAAAATTTTTAAATTGGTCATGTATCCCATAATAAATAGGTATATAGAATATCCCATATGTCTAGAATAATCGAATATCTCAAAAACAACTAATTTTTAGAAAAAAAATATTTTAAATAAACGTTGTAAAGTATAAACATTTAATGGTATTATTTGTTTGATTTTGGCATTATCAAGTCAAATCAAAGTCAATTTAATTTTTTAAAATAAATATTACTATTTTATATTATGTATTGTTGTAGCTAATGTTGAAACGTTTTCAAAATGGTATGGTACCTATGCCATATGCACAATGCATATGTTAATATTAAACTGTTCTTTATTTTCTGTTCCCTGTTCCCTATCTCCTTTCATTGTGCGTAGCCCCTAAAGGCCCCCGCACAACGAAAAATATAAGAAACAAAGAACAGATATTAGCGATTAGAAATAAGAAATCAGGAATAAGGGCCATTCTACAATACGTCGCAAACGATGGCAACTGCTAGTTGAAAAGTGTTATTTCCACACGGAAAAAAAAATTTGGTTGAAATCTGGTTAATTGGAAATGTGGTTGAAACAACCTGACTGTCTGGTGAGAAATGAACGATCCATAATTTTCATTAAAATAACCAGACAAATTTGGTTAGTCGCATTCTGGTTGAAGTAACTGGACAAATTGGATTGGATGTATCCTGGTTTCGGCAATCAGGCGCATTTGGTTGATTGTAAATCCGACGTCTTCTTATCCATCTTATATTAGTGTACTAATAAGTCTCGCACACAGATATACGCGGACGAAACGAAGAGATGGTCGCACAAACGCAATCACGCTTTATGACCGTGAACGCAATCGTGCAACAAGATCGCGCTCCGAGGTTGGGACGTCGGGGCGGTTGAGAGAGTCCGTGCCAGTTCTGCAGAGCTGAGCGTTGAATGGCGGCCGAAGAGGACGACCACGACGCCGACGGCTCGCGCCGCCACGGAAGCCTCGCAGCAAGGAAGACCCGCAGATCTCTCTCTTATCGACGCGATAAACTGTATCTGCTTCAATACTATCGCCTAGGGTCCAGGAGAGCGCCACGCGGAGGTGTCGCGCCAGTTCGTACCCATATCCGCAGCAGGTCTCCAAGGTAAAGAGCCTATAGTCGATAGAGTATAGGCTCTTTACCTTGGATAGTATAGTAGATAGTCGGTAGATACTAATGTAGGTAAGGGAAGTCGGCAAATTGGATCCGTAACTTCGGAATAAGGATTGGCTCTGAGAAGGAGGGCGTGTCGGGCTTGTTCGGGAAGCGGGTTTGGCTGACTTGCCGGGCCTGGGCGAGGTGAGCGCTCGGTGTTCTCGCGCCAGTTCCGGGATCCGAGCTCGGAGCTCAGTCCCGTGCCTTGGCCTCCCGCGGATCTTACTTGCTGCGAGGCTTCCGTGGCGACGCGAGCCGTCGTGGTCGTCCTCTTCGGCCGCCATTCAACACTCAGCTCAGATTAATAGGGCCAGATAAACCGTTTTGCCGTTAACTTGTCCAATGAAAATACACGGATCAGCCTCACTACACTTGAATTTAAACTGTCTCAAAAATTTTAGGAATTTTTTATTTCATCACCTTGGTGCCAGTTTCAGCCCGTATAGAGACTTGTTTAACTTGCACACCACTTTTGTTGCATCACTTTCTTCAGCCCTTCTAGCACTTCCATAAAGATGTCCTCTTCTAGTTCACCATACAAAAAGACCGTCTGGACGTCAAATTGTAACAGTTCGAGATCCTTTTCAGTTACGACTGGGAGTACTCGTGAGTCATATTGCACGATAGGCGCAAACGTCTCGGTGTAGTCAGTCCTTCGTTGCTGCATGAAACCGCGGGCACATAGTCTCGCGGGCACATAATCTCCTTGAACCGTTGAGTTTTCTGTGCTGAATCGTTTTTTTTTTTTAATTTTAAATACCCACTTAGAGTCGATTGTCTTTGTTCCGGGTGTTTTTGGCACGATTGATTACGTGTTGTTTTTGTCGTGCGCTTGCAGCTCTTCGATAGCATGTGCCCACGGCGCGGCATCACTGCTTCGCATTGCTTCTTCGTAAGTACTCGGTATTGTATACTCAGCTACGACAACCTCATATCTGACCGGGGAGGGGGAGTGTATCTGTGCTCAGTTTCTCAGGACTCTCCCATGATTAGCGATCACATTCGGACGTTGCTGTTCTTTACTTTCAACACGATTCTCATTGCCGATTTCGTCTTGTTCGTTGCACTTCTCATGGTCGAGAACTTCTCGCTATTTAAGCCATCTCGATATTGATTTGCTGCTTCGGCCTGAACGTCTTAGAACACTATTATCTCATCGTATGGTTCCTCTTCGTCGATTTTCACATTCCCGATTCGCTCATGAAAAATCGCATCTCGCGTGACGCTGACTCGCTTCGTCGTCGGATCGTATACTCTGTAATTAGTAGAATCGTTCTCGTATTCGACTAGAAGCATCTTTCGACCTCGCAAATCGAGTTTCTATGTGAATTGTTTCGGTACGTGAATATATGCCACAGATCCAAAAATTCGCAAGTGACTTATTGTTGGTTTCTTCCCTACCCACATTTCGTATGGTGTAGCCAGACGACACTGTGCGATTCAACATGTAGATCACGGTGTTGACTGCCTCTGCCCACAGACTCAGTGGGAGATTCTTAACGTGGATCATAGTACGCGCACTCTTGACGATCGTTCGATTGTCTCTTTCGGCCTTGCCATTCTGCTGCGCGGTATATGGCGCGGTGTTCTCTTTCTTGATTCCACGAGATGCAAGATACTCATCCATTTGTTTATTGCAGAACTCATGACCATTGTCCGATCGCAGGACTTTCAATAGACGCTCGAATTTATTCGCCCCGATCTTTCGAAGATTTTTAATTCCTCGAGCACATCCGATTTATGCCGCAGAAAAAACACTAAGGTAGAAGTGTGAGAAATGAAAAGTGGGAGCAGTAACATGAAAAAGATTTTGGGAAGGATAGGAAAGATAAAGGAGGTAGGAGGTAGGAGGTAGGGAAGAAAAATGGATAATTGAAGGTGACTTTAATGCAAGGTCAAAAGAGAGGACATTAGAGGATGGAGAAGAAGAAAAAGATAGAAGGTCAAAGGATAAAACGGTGAATGGACAAGGAGAGGAATTGATAAAGTAGGTGGAAGAAGAAGGATGGGTGATAATGAATGTGTGGAGCAAAGGAGGGAGATAGTTAAGGTGAAATGACAGGTGGTAAGGGAAAACAGTAATTGATTATTTATATACTGAGAGATAGGAGAGCATGAGAAAGGGTGTCAAGAATGGAGGTAGAGGATGAGATGGATTCAGACCAGTTGGTAATGACATGGGTAGATAAAAGGAAAAGTGAGGAGAGAAAAAGGGAAAAGAAGGAAGAAGTAAGCTGGAGGGGAGAACGGACTAATCAGAGGAGGCAAGAGAAGAATTCAGGAAGAGGACAGAAGGATTGAAAATAGGAGAAGGACCACTAGATGAAGAGATAAGGATATTAATAGAAAAGATAAAAAGGTAAGAATGAAGAGGGTTAAAAAAGGGAAGAAAGGGAAAGAGGGATATTGTGATGGAGAACGTAAGAAGAAAAAGAAAGAAGTGGAGAAGTTAATGAGCAAGTAGAAAAAAGGGAAAAAGAGGAAAGGAGAATTTATAAAAGGAAAGAAAGAATGTAAGAAATTATACGACAGGAAAAAAGTGCAAATTAGAAAGGACTCCGCACTAAACCGCGCGAAATTGGGCCCCGGCGAAAATGGCAGAAATATGTGGTACTTTTTGGGTCTGTTTCGAAACGGCAGGGAATTTTCTTGGAAGGATGTCTGAGGTTTAGTCAAGCATGAATCTCGGATAGTGTAAATAGAGCTTTATTGCATCGTCAGATACATCGTAGACTTGTCTTTAGGTTGTTGTTAAGATCGGCCTCCTTTCCCGGAGTTTTAGGGGCCCGATCAAGGGGTAAGTCCGGGATCACTGGGGAGGGCAGGGCCGGCTTGTCGATCTTCTGCTCCTTGCTCCTCCTCTTCTTCGGCTCTGTCTGGGTGCCGATGGTTCTCCAGGCGTCCGGCGGTAGCGGTCTCAGAGCCCGAGGGTCACTCGGAGCTAGGCTCAGCCCAGGCGGACGGGTGAGTCTCCGTTGTGAGTCGGCGACGTCGTCTTCCTCTACTGGAGCCTCGTGTAGATAGGCCTTTAGCCTCGACCACCACTGAGCGATTTTGTGACGTTCGACGGGTGGGAGGGGCGGACCCTACTGGGTTCGACAGTTTCCTCAGGTCAACTCGAGCTTTCGCCCCGAGAAGCTGGATTGCGCTCGCTCCAGAATGGAGCGGGATTCGCACTGATTACTCTCGATCGCTATTTCCTCGACGGCCGGCTTGTGTAATGTCACGGGGGAGTATTCCTGCGAGAGAGAACGTTTCCTTATGGGCAGGCTTGCCCTTATATGCCTCTTGTGTTGATATTGTGACCGCGCGAAAGACAGCCGCCCCGCGGCGACATGTGTTACTCGCGCTCGCGGGCGTGCCCCACTTGGCGGGCGAGGTAGCGCAGAACGGGCTGCCGCGCTCGCAGGCGTGCCGGTCGGATTACGGATCCGAACAGGATCACTGAACAAATATTTCTCGGGCAAAATGTCAAAAAAATGGAGTTTTATCGTTTCAACTCTTCGAATATATAAAATCGTAATCCTTAACAGCCTGAGGTCAGACCAGCAAAGATATCACTTTCGGACCAATGCGGTTACTATTATAAGGGAACAATATAAATTTTTAGCAAACAAAATAGTTAAAAAATAATTTGTTTATGATAGTGTTGTTTAAACAATTTGAACGTCATTATTTACAAGAACTGATTGCTGATTTGAATTCTGTGGGAAAAACCATGACGGAAATGTATATAGCGTTTTTCTATATATAGTGATATCTTTGCTGGTCTGACTTCAGGCTGTTAATTACGATTTTATATATTTGAAAGGTTGAAACGACGAAACTGTCCATTTTTTGACATTTTGCCTGAGGAAATATTTGTTCAGTGATCCAAAAAGTACAACATATTTCAAATTCTGCCATTTTTTATCGGGGCCCAATTTCGCGCGGTTTAGTGCGGGGTCCTTTGCGGAAATTATAGCAATTACGTAGATTACACAGGCACACCAAAAAAAAAGTTGGTTGGGTAATTGTATAGATGGGGGGGGGGGGGGGCCACCTTGGATGAACTTGAAATTTTAGTATGTTGTCAAGGTCACCCTCCTGAGTGACCTTCAGAAGGTTTCAGCCCGCGCTCGTTATTCGTTAAAAAGTTATTAACAAATAAAGTTTAAAAAATATAGCAGCTATTTTGAGTATTGGAAGGCATAAATGACTAATATACATATATGTCAAAATAGTTCACGCATATACTTTCCACGCGAAACGAGGGGCCACATGGATTCGTGGCGCGCTTTACAAGCTCGTTTAAGTACACACGTGGGCGGGGGGGGGGGCGAAGCCCCCCCCTGCACAACCCCAATTGTGTGAGTAAACCTAGGAGTGTTGACGGGGGGGGGGCTCTGCCCCCCTCACCCCCCCGTGCACCGGGCGGTGTGGGTTGGGTTGATGGGGGGGCAGGGGGGGGGCTTGGCCCCCCCGCACCACCCCCCCATGGACACGCCACCGGCGTGCCCGGGTAGGAAATGTATTTCACTTTAAGCGTAAGCGAGGGGGGGGTTCCGCCCCCCTGCACCTCCCATGCACGTAAGCCTCACTTTATAAATTATAAATTACAAAGCGAGCTTCTCGAAATACATTTCCTACCCGGGCACGCCGAAGGCGTGTCCATGGGGGGGGGTGCGGGGGGGCGAAGCCCCCCCTGCCCATTCACCAACCCAACCCACACCGCCCCGTGCACGGGGGGGGTGCGAGGGGGGCAGAGCCCTCCCCCCCCCCGCTTACACTCCTAGGTTTACTCACACATTGGGGGGTGCAGGGGGGGGCGAAGCCCCCCCGCCCACGCATGTACTTAAACGAGCTTGTAAAGCGCGCCACGAACCCAGGTGGCCCCTCGTTTCGCGTGGTAAGTGCGGCGGTCCCTGTTTGTTTATGTTTAAAATTCTTCATATATTTCCGACACAGAATATTTTCGTTAAAGCAGAGCATACACACGTTCTCATTTCGCTAACTTTATTTGTTAATAACTTTTTAACGAATGTTTTTGGGATCGCTGAATCCGAATCCGTTGTCTGTTTTACCCCATCACGTCAGGTTTCGTCCCTAACCTCAAAAAATATCTCAGAATCGCTAAAACGGCCCTTTTCATGTTGAGAAATAAAGCATGACCACCATATTTATATATTTTTGGGGTCGCTGAATCCGAATCCGTTGTCTGCTAAACGCCATCACGTCACCATGCGCCCTTAACCTAAAAAAATACCTCGAAATTCTTTTACGTTTGACTCCCTTTTATAACTTTAGTCTCTTTGAGTAATGGGTTTATTCCAAATAAACGAAAACTAATAAGATATCCCATTTTCAAGTTTCAAGCATCTTTACTAAATTCCTAAGTATCTCTCATCAATATCATCTATAAGATGGGTTGTTCGTATTTTTTGGTCTAGTTTTGCTAGTTCAACTAGCAATCATATCGAATAAATCCTACAATGACAGATGCTGCGGGGGAGGTTAGGGTGTTAGGATGAAGCCGTAGTGTGTCCGTTGACGAGTTGACATTGTCCTCGTCAAAGACGGTAAGCCCTCATACTTAGGCCTATGGAGGTACGAGGGTTACCACCCCTAGGACGGCTGACTCACCTGCGATCAGACCAGGATCCCTAACACGCGGGTTTTTCTGTATCACTATGGCACCTAGAAAACTTCAAAAACCTATTACTCACTTTTGTGTTTTTATTGTAGTAAAGTATAAATACTCACTTTTGAAGTTTTCTAGGTGCCATAGTGATACAGAAAAACCCGCGTGTTAGGGATCCTGGTCCGATCGTAGGTGAGTCAGCCGTCCTAAGGGTGGTAACCCTCATACCTCCTTAGGCCTAAGTATGAGGGCTTTCCGTCTTTGACGAGGACAATGTCAACTCGTCAACGGACACACTACGGCTTCAGCTTCACACCCTAACCCCCCCTGCAGCATCTGTCATTGTAGCAAGATTTATTCGATACAATTGCTAGTTGAACTAGCAAAACTAGACCAAAAAATACGAACAACCCATCTTATGAATGATCTTGATGAGAGATACTTAGGAATTTAGTGAAGATGCTTGAAACTTGAAAATGGGATATCTCATTAGTTTTCGTTTATTTGGAATAAACCCATTACTCAAAGAGACTAAAGTTACGAAACGGAGTCAAAGAATTTCGAGGTATTTTTTTAGGTTAGGGGCGCATGGTGACGTGATGGCGTTTAGCAGACAACAGATTCGGATCCAGCGATCCCAAAAACATATAAATATAGTGGTCATGCTTTATTTCTCAACATGAAAAGGGTCGTTTTAGCGATTCTGAGATATTTTTTGAGATTAGGGACGAAACCTGACGTGATGGGGTAAAACAGACATCGGATTCGGATTCTGCGATCCCGAAAAAATATAGGAATGGTGGTGTAGTCTAGCGAACAACCAACTTTTTTTTTTATGTGTCTGTGTAGTTTAATACGGATAATGTGTTAACACTATTTTTCGTACAACTAAATATAGAATAGAGAAACAACAATCTCATTTAGTTCTTGACAATTTAAAAAATTATTAATTAGTTCAATATAAATAAAACTAAATTATTGCATTTAAACGTGGTTAAAAAAATAATTATATTAATGTTACATATATATATATATATATATATATATATATATGTATATATATATATATATATATATATATATATATATATATATATATATATGTACACAATATATACAGGGTGTCCCATTTTAATCGATCATCCCTATAAACTCTTTGAAGTAATACTTCTTTAGGCACGGTAGTGAGTTCGACTTTGCGACACGAAAAAGCGTCACGAATTTTGCGACACGAATTTTGGGAAGCAAAAAGTGTAACGAAAATTCGACCAATAGCTGGCGTACAGCATTGGCGAGTCGGCTCCTTCTTTTGACACGGTAGTAAGTTCGATTTTGCGACACGAAAAAGTGATACGAATTTTGGGAAGCAAAAAGTTTAACGAAAATTCGACCAATAGGCGTACGAAATAAAACTTCATTGGCACGTCGAGACACGAAAGAATAAACAAAAGACGCGCGTCAGCCAGTGCATGGTAACCGTAACGGCCGTTTCATAACTGATAAAATGTAGAACCCCGTGGAACTTTCTATACCGCGCATATTTATAAAGAAGCACGACTAACTGCTTCAATAGTATTGTTTTTGTATTAATTTTAGAAAAGTTATGGCAAAGCCTTGCTTTCAGAAGTTTCACTTCTAACGCGCGTGGCGACCACGCGTTCATTTCTTTTTTAATATGAAATATAAACTGTAAAGTATTCACTTTTCGATGACTTTACCTTTATACTTTTATACATAGAATAATGAAAGGAAGCGAATAATAATAATAATTTTTACATTTGCAATTTTGCAAAATTGAATGCTTCTATAAAATGCAATCAAATTTTTTAAAATAATTTTTTTTTGTTTTTTTTTAATGTGTTACACGCAGTTCTCACTATATCTGTCTCGCCAATGCCGTATGCTTGATCGAATTTTCGTGACGCGTTTTCGAGTCGCAAAATCGAACTTACTTACCGATCCAAAAGAAGTTTCACTTTGTATGCGAAAAAGCCGTTCTGTCGAATTGGCTAAAACTTTGGGAATCGGTAGTTTATGTGATGCTGATCAAAAGTCTCTAGGCGCGAAGTTCGAAAATGGTCCGTTTTTAAGATACGAGAGGTCAAAGTTGGGAATATGGCCAACAGATCCAGCTTACATAGGTTATCTACGCACGCATCGACGGCACTTATTGAAACGGAACTTGTTCCGCATTGAGACGGGACTTGTTTAGAGGATGTGTGAAGACTGTCAGGATAAGCAATAGCTACGCAACATTCGTGCAGCTAATATGGCCAAGTTACTGATACGGCCAGATCGAGTATATGGCTCTTGGCTTGCGCTACCCGTTCTTAGCGCTATCCAGGATCAACGGCATGGACGTGACGGGTGTTTGATCCCTTGTGTGTGTGTGTGTGTGTGTGTGTGTGTGTGTGTGTGTGTGTCAGCAGAGATAGGGACCCCACGGTTCGTCACTCCCGCAGTATTTAATGACTCCAAACTCTCTCTGCTGTGTGTGTGTGTGTATGTGTGTGTGTCTGTCTGGCTAATACCTCTAATACTTCTTCTTCGTTTGCTCGAAGTATTCTTAATCGTTTGCAAGGAAAGGTTCAATTACCTCGATCTGGTCAATGTCCATAGTTACATCTAACACACTTCGCAAAACATTGATTGAGGGATACCGCACATTCAGTTCATGTCGGGCATATCCCATGTACCAGAGGATAGAAGTTACATGAGCGCACGTCCCTAGGGTCTTAGCTCCGGCTTTACAGGTGCAGTAATAACCAAAAATAGGATCCTCTCTGTTATCAACGTCGAAGTTGTTGCAGTCATATTCTTCGTTGAATGCAATCCACGATTGATGTTGCACAGCATTTCTGAATCGAGAAGAAACCCTTATCCTCATAAAACCTGGCTTATTAGTATTTTGGTCAAGTTCAAGAACCCGCTCTTCTTCTCCTTCTTCTCCTTCTTCTTCGTCTTCTTGTCCAGTTCCAGAATACTTCGAGCAAACGAAGAAGTATTAGAGGTATTAGCCAGACAGACACACACACATACACACACACACACAGCAGAGAGGGTTTGGAGTCATTAAATACTGCGGGAGTGACGAACCGTGCGGTCCCTATCTCTGCTGACACACACACACACACACACACACACACACACACACACACACACACACTCCAGTGAGAAATCAAAAGTCGAAATGATATCGAAATGACATCGAAATATGGACATCGAAATCCAACATCGTTTCGAGATTTAAACGGGCCTGATTTCGAGAAATTTTCGACATCGAAATCAGCTCGATTTCGAGAAATTTTCGACATCGAAATTAGCTCGAAGACATTGATTTTTCGATATTCACCCGGCATAAAAAAAAAAATTTTTTTTCGAAATTTTATTACTATTTTATAACTAAATTTGTTTCTTAAGATAGTCTATGATTATAAATATTTTCTTGTATTTGAAAAACACACTTACCTTGGTGGGATTCGAACTCGGGACCTCTGGATCGTGAGCCAACTGCCTTACGTGGTAGACTACTTCTTAATTTGATGTAAGTGTTATATATAGTCTACATATGTCATAACCAGCGTAAATATATAATTTTTCAAAAATCATCTTAAGAAACAAATTCGGTTTAAAAAAAGTAATAAAATTTTGAATTGGATATATGATATAATATTTCTTAATGTCGGGTGAATGTCAGAAACCAGTGCCGGCTCATTATGAAATTTTGTGTTCGTAAATATATTTATGAAAAAAGTATATTTTTATAAAGTTAAAACATTCTTATCAAATCCTTACAAGGGCCTTATTAGATAAAAATATTCAATCAATTAATAGATGGCAATAAGAGTCAGGCGCGGTACGTAGTGCGCAAGTACAGAAATTAATAGTTACATAGTAACAAATTAAAATGTATATATATATACATATATTCCCAACTAATAGACTGCGCGCCGATTATTTGTCGGACTTGAAACACAGCTATCGTTGGAAATTTTAATACCCTTCCCTCCCCGGAATTAAATATACGCGATTTAATTCTTAAAAAACTGTAAAGAATTTATTGCGAAAAATATTACCTCAGCCAGGATTCGAACCTGGAACCTCCCTCATTCCGTGAAGGGCGTCGTTAAAATATTCAAGCTAATTTCGACGTCGTTTCGACATATCGTTTCGATATTAGCTTTCTCACTGATTAGATATGTTTTTATATAAAAAATTTTCTACCGGTGTCTTTTTCAGTACATATACAAAATAATTTAACTAATCATATCAAGAAAATTAAGACGGCGAATATTATTGTTGATTGTATGTGAATATTCGCCGTTTTGCAATGTTGCAACGTTTCTGCAATGTGACTGCAAGCATCTGTGCTGTACATGGGAATTCTTAAGCGGGGAGCACACACTTCTGCACAAAAGCGGGGAACACAGACTTTTGCATAACGCATAATACGTAAGCATAAGAAAACTGATTGGTCTATTTCCTTATGCACATGTGTATGGACCAATCAATTTTCTTATGCTTACGCATTATGCGTTGTGCAGAAGTGTGTGCTCCCCGCTTTACTCATAGTCCGAGATCCGGTATTAGAAATTTCTACCCTCATCTGTTATTTACGAATGATAAAAAATATATGCTAGATAACATATACATTGATACATCGCAAATAGGTTACCGAGCTAAATCCTGACCCATCAATGTTAAATAATTAAATTTGTAATTAAATTTATTCGATCAACTTCCTCGATTGGTTATTTATAAAAATTGTGCATTAGTTGAGAGAATATACCCGAAGGAATTGGAAAAATAAAGGTTGCCTACTTTCCCCTCTGCGCAGCTGTGGAGTTGCCAGGTATAAACAGGTGAGTAAGCGTTATTAATATACCCTCATCAGTTATTTAATCAAATTATTATATCAAATGAAAGCTTATTTAATTCACAATCCAACCGTATTAGGTTGCTTTATCAAAAAGTTGATTGCATCCATGGTTGCCTAGATTTTGAGTTAAGCCACTTGAGTTAATTTCTCACAAAAATTGAAGGAACACTAAATTTATCTTTAAAAATAGGCAAAATTCGAGCAGCTGTAACTTTGTTAAAAATAAATAAAATTTAAATTTCAAGCTTAAAACCTCTACTTTCGAAAGGTTACTATTATTCGTCCAATTTTTATTATGTCTAGACATAATTTTAATTCAACGAATTTTTATTATGTCATGACATAATTTTAATTCTGCCGCTAGGGAATTTTTAAGTCGATTCTTATGAATCAAGCTTGAATTCGATGTCTAGGTGTCCCAGGTTGCCGATAACGAGGTCCACATAGTGCGCTCCATAGTTTTCGGTGTCCAGGTGTATTAATACCTTGAATTCGATGTCCACGTGTTCCAGGTTGCCGATGATGGGTTCCAGATAGTGCGCTCCATCGTTTTTGGTGTCCAGGTGTAATAATACGTTGAATTCGATGTCTAGGTGTCCCACGTTGCCGATAACGAGGTCCACATAGTGCGCTCCATAGTTTTCGGTGTCCAGGTGTATTAATACCTTGAATTCGATGTCCACGTGTTCCAGGTTGCCGATGATGGGTTCCAGATAGTGCGCTCCATAGTTTTTGGTGTCCAGGTGTAATAATACGTTGAATTCGATGTCTAGGTGTCCCACGTTGCCGATGACGAGGTCCACATAGTGCGCTCCGTAGTTTTTGGTGTCCAGGTGTAATAATACGTTGAATTCGATGTCTAGGTGTCCCACGTTGCCGATGACGAGGTCCACATAGTGCGCTCCGTAGTTTTCGGTGTCTACGTGTATACCTCTAATTCGATATCTACGTGTCCTACATTCAGATTTAAAGTTATTAATACGCGTAGACACCAAAAACTACGAAGCGCACTATGTGAACCTCGTCATCGGCAACCTGGGACACCTAGACATCGCATTCAACGTATTATTACACCTGGACACCGAAAACTACGAAGCGCACTATGTGGACCTCGTCATCGGCAACCTGGGACACCTAGACATCGAATTCAACGTACGATTACACCTGGACACCGAGAACTATGAAGCGCACTATATGGATCCCGTCATCGGCAACCTGGGACACGTGGACATCGAATTCAAGGTATTAATACACGTAGACACCGAAAACTACGGAGCGCACTATGTGAACCTCGTCATCGGCAACCTGGGACACCTAGACATCGAATTCAACGTACGATTACGCAACGCTTCTCTGTCACTCTCAACGCTCGCGCTGAAAACTTTACATCTAAAATCTAGGCAATCATGGATGCAATCAACTTTTTGATAAAGCAACCTAATACGGTTGGATTGTGAATTAAATAAGCTTTCATTTGATATAATAATTTGATTAAATAACTGATGAGGGTATATTAATAACGCTTACTCACCTGTTTATACCTGGCAACTCCACAGCTGCGCAGAGGGGAAAGTAGGCAACCTTTATTTTTCCAATTCCTTCGGGTATATTCTCTCAACTAATGCACAATTTTTATAAATAACCAATCGAGGAAGTTGATCGAATAAATTTAATTACAAATTTAATTATTTAACATTGATGGGTCAGGATTTAGCTCGGCAACCTATTTGCGATGTATCAATGTATATGTTATCTAGCATATATTTTTTATCATTCGTAAATAACAGATGAGGGTAGAAATTTCTAATACCGGATCTTAGACCATCAGTAAGAAATGACTCGTCAAATCGACGTCAAATCGATGTCGAATCGATGAGTCATTTCGACATCGAATTGTAGTATCATATTGATATCATTTCGACCTCGAATCGAGATTTTGCATATAAACGGATGTACACAGAGTTACAACAGTAAAATTGAACAAAATAGTAACAGGAGTGACTGTTATCATTCATGTCAGTTTATTTAAGATTACTCGAAAATATGTCGAAATTCAAACGAACGTTGACTTTTTTTACCCTTGCCAACGATATCGAGCTAATTTCGACGTTTAAGCTCATTTCGACGTCGTTTCGACATCGTTTCGATATCATTTCGACTTTTGATTTCTCACTAGGACACACACACACAAGGGATCAAACACCCGTCACGTCCATGCCGTTGATCCTGGATAGCGCTAAGAACGGGTAGCGCAAGCCAAGAGCCATATACTCGATTTGGCCGTATCAGTAACTTGGCCATATTAGCTGCACGAATGTTGCGTAGCTATTGCTTATCCTGACAGTCTTCACACATCCTCTAAACAAGTCCCGTCTCAATGCGGAACAAGTTCCGTTTCAATAAGTGCCGTCGATGCGTGCGTAGATAACCCATGTAAGCTGGATCTGTTGGCCATATTCCCAACTTTGACCTCTCGTATCTTAAAAACTGACCATTTTCGAACTTCGCGCATAGAGACTTTTGATCAGCACCACATAAACTACCGATTCCCAAAGTTTTAGCCAATTCGACAGAACGGCTTTTTCACGTGGTTTTGTGCGGGGTCCTTTTTCGTGACACTTTTTCGTGACGTTTTTTCGTGTCGCACAATCGAACTTACTACCGTGCCAAAGAAGTTTCATTTCGTACGCCTATTGGTCGAATTTTCGTTACACTTTCGAGTTTCGTGTCGCAAAATCGAACTTACTACCGTGCCAAAAGAATTAGGAGCCGTCTCGCCAATGCCGTACGCCTATTGGTCGAATTTTCGTTACACTTTTTGCTTCCCAAAATTCGTGTCACAAAAAATTCGTGTCGCTTTTTCGTGTCGCAAAATCGAACCTACTAACGTGCCAAAAGAAGAACACGCAGTCCTCGCTCTACTCGTCTCGCCAATGCCGTAAGCTTGTTGGTCGAATTTTCGTTACACTTTTCACTTCCCAAAATTCGTGTCGCAAAATTCGTGTCGAAAAATTTGTGACGCTTTTTCGTGTCACAAAATCGAACTCACTACCGTGCCTAAAAAAGTTTCACTTCAGAATTATAACAAAATTTTAAATATCTCAGGAAATTCTTAATGAAAGAGAGCTTTATTATAGTGTTTTGAAAACGTCTCGATGAGATCTACAACTTTTATTTCAAAGAAAAAATCAAGTCCCACTTAAGAAATTAATCTCCTTTAAAATTTCTTGAAAATGACAACGTGTGTGACACGACTCACATTGGAATCATATGTTTCCCTTCAAACCAAACAACTTTTGTTGGAAGCATTTCTTTCTAGAATTACAAATAAAAAAGTTTTTGGGAGTGATCAATTAAAATAGGACACCGTGTATATATATACAGGGTGTCCGGAAAATCACCCGCAGTACTTCGAGAAGTGAATTGAGACTCAAAAAGTAGGAAAAAAAGCTATAGAGGTCCGGAAATAAGTCGTTTCCGAGTTATAGCCACTTTTATGTTAAAATATTATAATTTATAGAATTAAATAAGAGGTTCAAAATGATTACCTTCAGCACGAATGCAGATCCTTATTCTTCTATCAAAGGAATTCCTAACTCTTTGAAGAACATTTTGATCCCTCCTTATTTCTTCGAATCCATGAATTATTCTTTAAGTCAACAATATTATTGGGCGCATTTATGTAAACCGTTGACTTTACGTGACCCCATAGATAAAAATCGAGTGAATTTATGTCTGGTGATCTTGGGGGGCAGGCGACTGGACCCCCACGCCCTTTCCATCTCTGGCCATAATTTTGATTCAAATAATCTCTGGCTACACGGCTAAAATGCGCAGGTGCACCGTCATACATGAACCACATGTTTTGTCGTATTATCAAAGGGACGTTTTCAAGAAAGTGACCTAACTCTTCTCTTGGAAATTATGGCCAGAGATGGATAGGGTGTGGGGGTTGCCTGGCCCTCAAGATCACCAGACATGAATCTACTTGATTTTTATCTATGGGGTCACGTTAAGTCAATGATATTGCGATTTTCCAGACACCCTGTATATACAACCTTTTATTTCTTACTTTTATTTTTATTAAATTGATTCTAAATCAATTTCAAAAGTATAGTTATATAGGAAGTAAGGACAATAAGCTTACCAGTACTTAAGGGGTCATATACGTTTCTCGGCCCTGAAAAGTGGTCCAATAATTATGAGGGATTGCCAGAAAACTATTAGACCGATTAAGTTCAATCTTTTTTTATTGTAAAGAGTGTCTTTTGCAGGAAAGAAAACATACACTAAGAAGATAAAATACAAAAAAATGTAGCGGCTGCGTGCATTGGCGTAGGACGCGCAGGCCCAAACGGTGGGCGTGATTCAGCTCGTAGGATTGATCTGAAACAAAATTTTTTGAATTTTTATTATTTTTGGGGATCGTGATTCTCGTGTGACGAGAGGGATTTTTCGAAAAAAAAAAAGAAATTACGGAAATGGTCACACTTTCAAAAAGTTGAAATCACGAAAACTTTTTGAAAGTGTGACCATTTCCGTAATTTTTTTTTTTTTCGAAAAATCCCTCTCGTCACACGAGAATCACGATCCCAAAAAATAATAAAAATTCCAAAAATTTTGTTTCAGATCAATCCTACGAGCTGAATCACGCCCACCGTTTGTGCCTGCGCGTCCTACGCCAATGCACGCAGCCGCTACATTTTTTTGTATTTTTTCTTCTTAGTGTATGTTTTCTTTCCTGCAAAAGACATTCTTTACAATAAAAAAAGATTGAACTTAATCGGTCTAATAGTTTTCTGGCAATCCCTCATAATTATTGGACCACTTTTCAGGGCCGAGAAACGTATATGACCCCTTAAAGGAGAAAGGAAAAAGCAAAAAGGGAAGATTAATTAGAATAGCAAGATATAGACTGGGAAATGAGATAAGAGGAAGGAGATATTGGAAAGGAGAAGAGAGAAGGAAATGCAGATTATGCGGAGAAGAGGAAGAAACATGGAAGTACATAGTAAAGGTATGTATGGGAGAAGGGATAGAAGGAGAGACAGAGGAAATACTAAGAATTTTGAAAGACGATAGGAGTGGAAAGGAGTGAATAAGGAAGTTACAGAAAAGAAAGGGAAAGAAGGTTCAGACTCTTGAACTAAGGAAAGGGGAGGAGGTTGATGGAGAGAGTAACAGAAGATAGGAGGACGAACAAACATAGAAGCGCAAGTATGAGTGAGTGAGTGAGTGAGTGAGTGAGGGAAGGAGGGAGGGATGGAGGGAGAAATGGAGGGAGAAAGGGAGGGAGAGAGAGAGAGAGAGGGAGAGGGAGAGGGAGAGAGAGAGGGAAAAAGCGAAGAGGAGCAATAAAGAGAAATGTAAGCAAGCGATAGAATGTAGGAAAGCGGAATTGTCAAAGTCAATATGCGGCAAAAAAAGAGTGGAAGAGAGAGAGTGGTAGATGGGAGACAATCGATGTAGAAGGTGAACAGGATAGGCAGACTATAAGAAATTAATAATTGTAAACGGAACGGGAGTTCCGTCTGTACCCCGTAAAAAGGGCAGATTAAACATATTTCTGTTGAAAATTAGTTGCTTGCAAGATATTCAACTGTTTATAGATTTTTGAGACATCCTCTGTATATAATGTATATTTATATTTTATTATATAATAAAAGCTTTAATCTCAGCACGGAATATTCTATGGATGTCCGTTTTATGTCCATTTCTTGTCGAAATGTCCATGGACCTTATAAAGATGTCCACAGAATATACATTTGTGGACACTCTAAGAATATCCTGAAATGGACAAGTTTGTATGTCCATATGCTATCCTTATTTGTATGTGCTCCCTCTATGCCAACGCCATCTGTATGTAATTCCGATCCTGATCTCTTTGTTTCCTTCTATGGCAGGTGATCGGGATCTCACGTCAATCATGTCAAAAATTACCCATACAGCACCAAGTCATTTAAAGGGATGACTAAAACTTGACATATTTTCGTCAAAGATATTTTTCAGTGAAAGCGATTAATTGGCGAAGAGATGGCTTAAGTTTGGCTCATGACCCGATATTTGCCGACTTTCAAGCGTTATCCATATGATGGCTGAAAGATGACTGATAATAGATATCTTTCAGTATTCTTTTAGGCTTCTCTTAGACGTCTTTTTAGTCACTTTAAAGATTCTTCTTAGATATTTCTTAGTCGTTTTTACGATTTCTTTTAGACATCTGTTTATTATCTTAATTAGAAGTTAGGTTGTAACCGGACGTTACCCTCTGGGACTGTGGGACACACGAAATGTCTGCCTATCACTCGGTCGCCACTCGGTTTCACCTGTATCAACCGAGAAGGTATTCTGAATTCCTAATTCGATACGCTAATTGCAATTTATTAATCCCCCTTTCTGTTTCAGATCGCCGCCTAGGATGCCCCGTTGCCGCTGCCTGCTGCCCCGGATCCTCGCTTCACCGCATACCGGAACACCGATGGACAACGATGGACTTCGCCGACGTCACAGGTAAGTGGGTAATTAGCACGCGTAATTACTCGGAATTTATTTTCAGCTTCTTGTCTCGGAAGGATCTTCACCGCTGCCGACTATTCCGGGCTCTCGCTCTGTCGCATACCGGAAGTACGTGGGACACCCGATGGATCGTTCTCGAAGGACAAGGTACGTAGCAGGTAAGTATTCGCTCGACACTGCGTATATTATAACAACTAACTTTATTCCAGATAGTCACTTTCCTTTCCATTTACAATATCTCCGCACCCTCGTGCTTGGTTACGCAATCGCGTGTTACAATTCTCCGCACCCTCGTGCTTAATGCGTCGTGACGCGTGGTAATTAATTACCGCTCGCTTTTGTATCGCGAGTGAGTTTTACGCGATGGTACGCGGGCGTTCGCGGTTGTTATATACCGTTGATAACTATTAAGACGTTCCGACTTCGTATTCGCGAGAAGCTATGACCGCGATTGTAATATACGTATGTAAGTCGAAAACGTGTGTTCGCTACCACGGTATCCGAGAGACTACCCCGAGCTGCCGCGCTCGCTCGGCGTCCCCACCTCGGGATCGCTTCCCCTTCTCTCGGCCCTTACTGCGTCGCAGTAACTTTCCGTACCGGGCCGTGCCAGCTTTCACTTTTCTTACAACGTTTTTTCTACTATTTGCGCGCTCGCGTTCACGTGTGTCCCGCGTGTCGCGCTTCCCGAATCTTCGATCCGCCGATCTTTCTGGCACGCACGCCGCGCGCCTCCGCTCGCACACGATTGTCCTTGTCGCATCTCGCACGCACTTTGCGTCGTCGCACGGGCGCCGCAATGCGCCTGCGCGTGTCCCTGTCGCATCACAGTCACTCATACCGACACTTGAGAATTTTCTTCCGCGGTCCGCCAACCTGGGTCGCTCCGGACCCTGGGCCCCTGTCCCGTCTATCTCGGTACCCCGTGGCCGGGGTTCGCCGCCGGTCATCTGGGTTGTCCTCTGGGATGCCTCCGAGGACGTTCCGTGTGTCGTCCTCCCCCGGGAGCCCGTGGTCCCCGTGTTTCCGCGGACACTCCGTGTCCGTGGCACCGCCGCTCCTGGCCTTCGGAGAGCGCCTCCGCCTTGATGGGTGGACTTCGGGGAAGCCCCTTACTCTCCCCCGCTATTGATCCTTCGGCTGGGACTGTCCCGTCCCGAGTTCTCGCGGACACCCTGTGTCCGGGCCATCTCCGCACCCCATGGTCGCAGAAAGATGCCGATCGCGCGGTTGGTCTCGGGGGGTGCCCTTGGTCGTCCTCCGCCGGTCCTTTGCTCGGTGGGACCGTCGTGTTCCCCCTCTACGCCGGACATTATATGTCCGGGCTATCTCGTAACCCCGTGGTCGCAGGAAGATGCTGGTCACGCGGATGGTCCTGGGAGGTGCCCTTGGTGGCCCTCCGCCGGTCGTTTGCCCGGTGGGACCGTCCTGTCCCCCCTTTACGCCAGACATTGTGTGTCCTGGCTATCTCGTGACCCCGTGGTCACAGAAAGGTGCCGGTCACGCGGATGGTCTGTGGAGGTGCCCCTTGTTGTCCTCCACCGGTTGTTTGCTCGGTGGGACCGTCCTGTCCCCCTTTTACGCCGGACATTACGTGTCCGCGCTATCTCGGCTCCCTGACGTCATAGCGTGACGCGGTTCGCGCTGACGGTCTTCGGGGGGTTTCCCCGGAAGGATCTGCTCGTCCGCGTTGCTCTGCCGCGCTCGCGAGTTACCTACCGCGGGACACGATCGCGGTTCTGACCACGCGTCGGTGTGTCATCGACCGCCGCATGGTAACGCATTCGCAGTCGATAATGTGGAGGTTATCATAATTACTCCCGGCTTGCGGGCACGTGCACACGATATATGTTTCTCGCATCCGTCGCGACTCTGTGTACGCGGCGCAGCGAATCTTATATCGTATATAACGCAATCTTTATTTGTGCGCAGGATATGGCACGGAGATACCACCGGTGTGTCATTGAACGTAAAGCATTTTATTTGTCAGCTGTATATCTGCATACACGGTGGCTCTGCGAAAAGAAACCTCACTACCTATCTATTAACGCAACGCATGAATATATGTTTGAACAAACGCAAAATACCTATGTGTCACCGTGTGTGACATGGCGCAAAGGAGTGTAACGCAAATTAATGGTCGTCTATAACACGCAAAAGGAAAACCATATCACTCGTGTGACGTGGCGCCAACAAAACTAAACTTGACTCGCAAAATATATGAATTTATATATCTATAGGTATTAGCGCGTCCTCGTCCCTTGATCGAAAACGATAATAATCATAATAATAGGATGCGCTTATGGCGCCGTTCTCTCTCTACTCTCAGCCTCAGCCGGTGAATCCGGCGTGTCCGCCGCCACCACATCCGCCATCTGCCGCTCCGCTGCAACCCTGCGTCGCGTCGTTACCTGTCCGGGTACCTGTTACGGTAACCCCGTGGAAGTGAGGAGTGCCCTCGAAGTGGGCGGTTGCAAGGTTAGATTAAACAATACAATCAAATATATTTATGAAATTTATTCAAATTTATTTTTAGTATTATAAGGCAAGTGCTAATATCACCAGGATATCCATATTCAATCAATACAGGATTAAAATCATACGAGTGTACATAGATTAAATATAGTGTATATGTTACAGTTAAAACCCGAAATCCGACAAAACCCGAATTTACTGGTAAATTTTGGTTGGCATTGATAAGATCCCTGAAAAAATCACCCGAACCAAAAAATCCCACAAAAAAGATCCCACCAAAAAGATCCCCAAATCAACAACATCCCGTGCATAAATATCCCAGATGCAAAAGATCCCGTGCATAAATATCCCAGATGCAAAGGATCCCGTGCATAAATATCCCAGATGCAAAAGATCCCCGAATCGACATCATCCCATGCATATATGTCCCACATGCAACAGGTTCCTGGAAAAAATTGAAGAGATATCAAGGTATATGTGTATCATTATATTATATTATTTATATTACAGCTTTCGAGTTACATATAATCAGCTACCTTGCACCGCACAATTAATGATCATTACAAATAATCTAGTAGAAGAGTTCCGCAAACCACACTGCGCTACAATGCAGCTTTCGAGATATCAATATTTAAATATAATAACAAGAAACGAAGTTACATATAATCAGCTACCTTGCACCGCACAATTAATGATCATTACAAATAATCTAGTAGAAGAGTTCCGCAAACCACACTGCGCTACAATGCAGCTTTCGAGATATCAATATTTAAATATAATAACAAGAAACGAAGTTACATATAATCAGGTACATTGCACCGAACAATTAATAGTCCTAATAGGCTAAGTTATGGGCAACACCACGCAGATATTCAACAACGTCGCCTTTACCATACGTGCCCACGACATTAAGCAACCGCCTATTACGATCTCGATATTTTCTGGTTTTCTTTGGTCCAACGTCGCCTCGAAGTATCTGTTCAAGCTTTAATTCAGTCATAGCTTGCTCACCACGCATTAAATCAATAAATTTCCATGGCGTAACATGAGCTGCTTGGGCACGATTGTTGAAGGCGTTGTGCCAACCTTCGACGACGTTGTTGGTACGATCTCCACTTTCTAGAGTAGTTTCGTAATGGTTCCACAGGGCTACGGAAAAAAGAGCACCACTTCTTACTTTACGTCGGTTAATACTGCCGATCCAAGTTATTTCAAAATAAGAGAGCAACATTTCCGATTCGCCAGCGTGATCAGAGTAAAATGGTGATGCGATTAATGCCTCGTATGCAGCTTCGACGTCGTCCGGGGGTACAAATGCGAGTGCACTCAGCATCCTGAGATTCAACGCGTAGTCACCACTACGAGCATATGCTGGTTGCAGTCCGAAGTGTTGAATGTGCTTCCAAATACACTGTGACATGTGGAAAAAACAACCTTTAACATTAACGCCACAAAACACTTTAGTCATCGCTTTGATAAACGCGCGTTCGAAGTCAACCATCACTGTCACCGGTTGTAAACGTGGCTCCATTGACTGCAATTCTTTCAGCATTTTGATGTAGACTCTCTCGCTCTTACCGGTTGTCAGCACAAATACAAGCGGCAGCACCTCTCCTCCAACAGCCCCATGTATAGTGTACATTTGATGAAATATGTTAGGAACAACGCGAAATGTACCATCGGCATACCACACATCACACGTGCATAATGCATTCAAATTCCGTTCTGTTGTAAAAATCAATATTCGGTCGGTTTTTTTTTGTCGTAATGCTGCAGTCACATCTCAAAAATACTTCGTTCTTCCACGTGTTTCGGTAACCATCGGCCACTACAAACTCATCAATAGTGGAGGGATTTGTTGGTACGTTTTGCTCGACATGACGAATGCGGCGAACCGTATAGCTGAGCTCTCTTCGGCTTGGGAGCTGTCCACTAGCTGCCACAGACACATCAGCGGTGGCTGCAGCAACAATGACTCCTGTCGGCTCTTGAGTTTGTTTAGCTTTCTTTCGCAGTTTGGCCATTATCTTTATTACCTCAACTTTTGCGGGATCCGGCGCGTGAGAATGATCAAATTCTTCAGTTACTCTACCTATAAATTTATATCATCAATAACAAAATCAATCACTCAATGTTGCACACAGCAATACTGACATACCTGTTTTGTTTTTGGTGGATGTATAGGAGCGTCCACGGCATTTGCCGATTTTATGTAAAACACATCGCCATATGAATTTTCCAGCACCCTCGCGATGAAGTACATATATGTATCCACGATGAACAAGATTGTCGCCGCCTTTCTGGTTTGTCACAAAATGCAGCGTCATTGTTAACAGACGACCTCGCAAATTTAGGGCACTCGATGAAATATGCGACAAGCGATAGTCAATAGCGCACACAGGACACGATAATCGCGAGCAACGAATAAGCGAGTGGCTCTGTGTTTAGATCCGCGTCCTCCGAGAAACTTTCGTCGTTAGCGGGCTCGCACGCGAAGGTCCGGGGTTTTATTTCCACGACTTCAGAATTTTCTCGATTCCCCCGGACCCCCGGTAACGAACCGAAAATTCGGCTGATCCAATCAGCTGTCGACGTCTCGAGTAATTCGTTTTGTGTATGCCTCGCGCACCGAGTCTCCGAGACAAAGAAGCGAGTCATTATCGGCAACAATAGACCTCTGTTTTTCTGCCCTTCAGTTACCGGGAAATATTCGGCTATTTCGGCGAACGAATCTATTCTTAACATAGAATGTCACTGGCTTTACCTTTAAAGGCAGAATGTGACCGAATTATTTACAGTTGTTGGAATTATTTTATTCGGGGAACATATTTTTCGGGATCTTTAGAGGGGGATTTATGTGTTGTAGGGATTATTTTAACTGGGGAACATATTTTTCGGGATCTTTAGAGTGGGATTTTTTTGTTGTTGGGATTATTTTATTCGGGGAACATATTTTTCGGGATCTTAAGAGTGGGTTTTTTTTTGTTGGGATCATTTTCACCGGGGGATATTCACCGTTCACCTAAATTTTAGTTTTAACTAAGCCCTTTCGGTAATTCGCGTTCTAACTAAAAGAATTTAGTTAAAACTAGAATTGACCGAATGCTTTAGTACATTCGCGTTTTAACTGAAATAATTCAGTTAAAACTAGAATTAACTGACCGCTTTAGTAAATTCGCGTTTTATAACTAAAATAATTTAGATAAAAGTTAGAATTAACTGATTGCTCTTAGTGAATTCGCGTTCTAACGCGTTGTGGACGGTGCTGATCATCCACAACGCGATGTGTGCATTTGAGAAACGTCCACGACGCGTTCTGCATAACTTGATATGCTCACAAAGTGAATTTATTTGAGAATTTATAGGAATAATATAAAATTAGAAAACACAGAGATGAATTACTCAAATAAAACGTATTTATTACTAATAAATCAAACTATATTAATTATCCTATATAATATATCAAAGTACATGTGTGGGCGGGGGAGGCGAAGCCCCCCCCCCCTGCACCCCCCCATTGTGTGAGTAAAGGCTCGCCCCCCCCGCCCACACATGTACTTTGATATATTATATAGGATAATTAATATAGTTTGATTTATTAGTAATAAATATGTTTTATTTGAGTAACTCATCTCTGTGTTTTCTAATTTTATATTATTCCTATAAATTCTCAAGTAAATTCACTTTGTGAGCATATCAAGTTATGCAGAACGCGTCGTGGACGTTTCTCAAATGCACACATCGCGTTGTGGATGATCAGCACCGTCCACAACGCCACAGTATAAGAAAGAACAGTAAGCTCACTCTGCCAAATAGCGTGCTAATAATTGTCTCTCGCGCATGACCGAACTGCACAACTATCAACATGGCGGCTGTAAACATATGTAGTAGCTGTAACGTGCATCCATAACCTTTATCTGTCACTCTTAAATCCGGAAAAAGTCACTTATGCTATTATTTGTTCCGTAAAAGCCTAGTTAGTGCATAGTAATATCAGTATGAGTGAAAGAGGTGGATATCGTTGTTGCTTCAAAGGCTGCCAAAGTGCAAGTAGTGAGAGACGAGGGATAAAAGAAACTTTGTTTCGATTCCCAAAAGATACAGAAAGGTCATTTTATTATGTGACTTATGTTAAAATTATCTTTGCATTTAAAGTTGAGCTTAATTTTATTTTTAAATCATATTCTATAATTAGTTGTTAAACAATTAATGAAAGTAAAATTTGCATACGTTTCTATTTAATACAATCTCAAGTATGATGAATTTAATTGTTATTGGTACATAAAAAAAATTTGGAAAACATAAAAACTTAAGAAAGGCTATTGCTTGAAGGTCAAAATTGTGGGTATCAGCTTGTGGTCGAGAGGAATTGATTTCAAAGACAGCCATACAACTTTATAATAGTTATAGAGTATGCAAACTCCATTTTACAAATAATATGTTCTTAAATTATGAGAAAACGAGATTGCAGCCACATGCCATTCCAAGTTGTATTGTGAGAAATAATGGTAAGTTATTTTCAAATACTACAATAACATTAGAATAACATTATACATGATATAATATCATTTCACAGATGAAGAAGCAAGTTCAAGTAGCTCAAATATAGAAACACACTGCATAAACACCTTAAATATTGAAAATACACAAGAAGAAAATACTGTATTGGATAGGAATATATTGAATGAAAAGGACCAGGATGTAATGCGTATAGACAGAACAATAGCAAAAGTATCAGATGTATCAGAATCAGAAACACAAACGCCTTTGTCACTATCTTCTACAACTCCACGAAAAGTACATCTTTATCAACAGATAAGAGGATATAAAAGGAAGATAACCAATTTGGAATTACAATTACAGCAAACGAAAAAAGCAAAAAAAGAAGATATTAATACATTAAATATGTTACTAGACAAATATTTTCCAAAACAAACATCCGAATTTTTAAAAATGCAAGCACGTCTCTTTCAAAAGAAGGCAAAAGGTAGAAGATACGATAGTACTTCATTCAAACAACATTGTTTATCCATATATTTTTCAAGTCCTAAAGTATATAGAGATTTAGCAAATAAATTATTTTGTTTACCTAGCTGTGCAACTCTAAAAAGATTTACACAAAACTGTTATATATGTCCAGGATTACAAGAGAACGTATTTCAAATACTAAAAATGAAGACTGATGGTTTGTCAGAAATTAATAAATACTGCATACTTTGTATAGACGAAATGTCTTTAAAAGCACACTTATTTTACAATATAACAACAGACAAAGTTATAGGATTTGAAGACATAGGATGTTCACAGAATTGTTCACTGTTGCCTGCATGTAATGTAGCAGTAATTATGGTTAAGGGCATCTGTCAATCATGGAAACAACCATTAAGTTATTTCTTTTTGAACTCCACAATGAAGGCTTCTGATTTACTGAAAATTATACCAAAAGCAGTAAGAAAGTTAAGAAGCATTGGTTTGAAAGTTGTTGGTCTTACTTCAGATATGGGCTCCAATTTTTATCAATTAACCCGATTACTAGATATTACTGATAAAAAACCATATTTTACAGTAGACGATCAGAAAATATTTTACTTTTTTGATGTGCCTCACTTGTTAAAAGCAACTAGGAATAACTTATATCAACACAATTACGTATATGATGGGGATAAAATTGCTACATGGAAACATATAGACGACTTTTATGTAATAGATAAAAAGGCACAATTTAGAGCGGCTCCTAGATTGACAGATAGCCATATTAACCCAAATAATTTCGACAAAATGAAAGTTAAATATGCAGCACAGATATTTAGCCACTCTCTTTTGGCTGGTATAAACACATATGTAAATTTAGGTTCCTTATATGCGGCGGCTATTTTCACAGCAGATTTTATAGGAATATTTAACAAATTATTCGATATTTTAAATTCTTCGAAAATTTATAGCAGCAATTCTAACAAACAAGCATACATAAATACAAACGAGCAAGTCACTTTTCTCAATGAAACAATACAGTTTTTGCAAGGCGTAAAAGTAATTAGAAAAGATGGAAAGGATATAACAAATTCCATTAAATCAATTAGATGTTGGATGGTTACAATTAATTCCGTATTACAGTTATGGAATTACTTGCAACAATCATCAACTCCTATTCAGTATTTATTAACTAGACGACTAAATCAAGACAGTTTGGAAAACTTTTTTGGAGCCGTACGTAAACAAAGTGGAAATGCATTTAATCCTACACCAATACAATTTTATCATGGCTTTAAAAAACTATTTTCTATTGATTACATTAAAGCAGATAGCGGAAATTGCGCAGCTGATGAAGAATCAATATTAATTCAATGTCAGGATGTTAGAGAAACACAAAATGTGATATTCCAAACACCTTCAGAAGCTACATCATTTATTAATTCAGATATAGATAATTATGATTATCGTAATTTGCCAGTAACTGAAGAAAATGTTTTTATTTACATTTGTGGATATTTATTGCGTCGCCTTTTTGCTAAACATTCTTGTGATACATGTGCATTACTAGCCGAAAGAGATTGTAATTTAGATGAAGCTCGTTTATATACTTATTTTAAAACGTATAATAATACAGACGATGATAAGTTTGGCAGTTTATATGTACCAAGTGCAGTATTTGTTAATTATATCACAGAATTGCATATGAAATTTTTCGAAAATATTAATATTATTACTCAAACAAATGTTATGCAAAAGTTTATGCAAATTTTATCCACTATTCAGTTCTCTCATCCTTGTCCTAATTTTCCAAATATTTATTTGCTAAAACTATTTATTAGAATGAGAATATATTACATATTAAAATTTACTAATAGAGACTTGAAAACGAATAAAAAGAGTAAAAGAAAAGCTATTATTTTATGTCATAAGTAATAATTTAAACTTTTATTTGTGTTATGCAATATTTTACTATTTGTTCAGAGATACACAAACAAAAACATTTTTATTTTTTAATTTTATTTTATAAGTTATGTGTTATGTGATACTTTATATATTCTTTGTATATTGTTTATATGTTCTTTATATATTTTCTATATGTTCTCTTGTCGGGTATATATTTTATATATATTCTTTATATGTTCCATAATAAATACCTATATATCTTCAAATAAACTTATTAATAACAAAACTTACTAACAATAAAAACTTATACAAGAAAGTAATCCCTAGTGTAACCTCTGGTGAAAGTAACCTCTGCTGAAACTCCTGGTGAACATTTTCTCACAATTTATAAAAACAATTCGCAGAATTTCTAAATTCTTTATGAATTTTTTAAAATATAATTATTTGTTATTAGACTTTTTTCATCCAGGACATGTATGGTTTGTTAAAAATATCCGTTTGTTTCGCATTTAATCTTGTATAATTTATTATTTATTTGTTATGCTAATTAATTAATATTCCTAAATATTTTTTCAGATTTGCACAACGTGCAACAATAAACTCAGATTAAAGAAGAAAGAAGAATTGGACATGGTATTTAATTTATAACTGATTGAGGATGGATACACATTACGATTTATTAGAACATTAATAATTAGATAATTATTGTATATAATAATTGTATACTTGGACAGTGATTTCAATAAAATTGTATTTTAATTAAAAGTAAATATTTAATACAACCTTTTCATAGTATTTCTCTATATATAGTACTGTTATTAGATATATATCTCTTTTTGATTGTATCGATTGCCTTTCAAATTAAAGCCCGCGCACGACTAGCAATATGGCGATCTGTTAGTCATCAGATCAAAGGTGCCGACACCGAGTGAGCTTACTGTTCTTTCTTATACTGTGACCGTGTCGTCAATGGCGAGCATATCTAACCGCGCGAAGTTTAAATAACCTTATTACGTCTTAAGTCAACGTTTACAATATTTTATATAATTATTTATTAAAATAAATATATTACTTTAAAATATTTATATTGCTTCCTCATAGACGAAGCTTTGTTTTCATAAAAAAATTTTTTTGAAGTTGTCGCTGCCAATGTGTTTAAAATGTTCTAAAACGTCAAAAAATACACTTTTTTTAAATGTGTGTGTGTACACACCTTGTAAATGGGTGTGAATGCTCTAACTTCCGTTTTAAATCTCTTCAGCAAAATAATTTAAAAAATTTCTAACCGTCCAAATTTACATTTTTTTAGTTAATAAATGTTTAAACAATTATAAAAAAATTAATGGTCATGCTTTTTTTGGTTTTTAAAAGCTACATTGTAGTATTATTTTCAGAATATTATTTTTATTTTCTCCCTGTTTTGTTAATTTATGTATTGTTATAAGCAATTTCCGATAAACCGCTATTTTATACCGATTTGTTCATTGTTTCCACATACGAAGAGGTTTGAATTTGCAAAAATATAGAGCATTTTTAAGAACCATCAAAATATGGGTAAAATTATTTATGACAAATTAAATGATAATTTAAAAATATAAAAATCAAAAATATATAACAAAAAAATCATAAAAAATTAAAAATATTCGTAAGACCTTCCACTTGCATAGTCGTTTCAAGGCATATCTAATGTTAATAATAATAACAAATTATTCACCCCGTAAATCTCTGTCAAAGGTATAATTTTGTCTTGATTCAAAGTTGGCAGGCCAACGGTTGCACTTACGGTGGAATATGAAGAGATTGAATATTTAGAGAAAAAATTACTTAAAAAATTACTTATAAAACAAAATTCTTTTAATCATCATCCGATTGATACTTTTCGAGATATGACTGGTCAAAGTTATGATATGGAACAAAAAAAATTTGTTTGTCACATAGCTGTCATAATTCGAATTTATTGATAAAAAAATGTTTGACCCCAGAAATAGCTTTCCTATTATATCTAGTTTTTTTTTTGTTTTTTTTTTATTAACTCCCAGTATATTTACAATCTGTCTTATGACATTAAGTAAATTGTACATGCTACTAAAACATGCTGACATTATCCCACTGGAAAATGCCTTTAACAATTATAATCGCTAAGGATTGGATATGACTACCTGACAATCTTACAATTTTATCTAAATCTAATGGTAGAATCAAGTGGTTTAAATCTCTTTAATCTTCGTTTGTCGAACTTTTCTGAGAGGAGTTTAGTCGCAAGCGTATTTGGATGCGAATCTAGTCTTAGTATGTACTTCTCAGAATAATGTTTGAAACAACCTAGCTTCCGAAGCGCGGATTCGCTCGCGGCTGGTCAGGGTTCGGAGTAGGCGCGGAGGAAAGACACACGACTCGGTTTTCGGGATAATTAACCGTGATTTATTCTAATGGATTTTATAAGCGTCGTAAGATTTCGGCGGAAATATGCACAGAGAATCTAGTGGCGGCGCGGGATATTTACAACGGGATGATATGTACAGTAGTATTCGCGCGTTCTACAATGGTTGCATGTGCGAGATACGGTGATCGGTTCGTCGCGGGCGGCGCGAGGTAATATGCGGCACGTATGGGGCGGAGCCGGTACTTTCGGCGGTCTCGCGGGCCGAATCGCGTGACAATAGGTATCGGTACGGGCGGAGCCGGCTTCTCCGGGCGTCACGGATCGGAGCGCGGAAATGGCGCGAAGCGCGGATGCGACGTGAAGCGCGGACGAGATCGCGTTAAGTCGGCGCGTTTGACGGCAGGATCAATCTAGCGCGAGTTCGTCCACCGAGAAGCGCTCGGCGGGGGCTACGAGCAGCTAGATCGAGGAAAACGGCGCGAGTCCGGCCACCGAGGAACGTTCGGTGGCGGCGGGCTGCAAGCGTCGAGAGATGGAGCGGTATCCGGCGAGAGGCGCTCGGTGGAGGCAGAGAAGCGCTCTGTCCCTGTTCGGATAGCCTGGTGGATGGAGCTGGTCGCTTGCCGAGACACACTCGGCGAAGACAGAGAATGCCAAGGGCGCTCTACTTTCTTTTGGACTAGCTCGGGATAAGCGGATGATCAGGAAAGCTGGTCGTTTGTCGAGACGCACTCGGCGAAGACAGAGAATACCAGCGGCGCTCTACCTTCTGTCGGACTGGCTTGGTGCGGGAACTCAGGATCGGTGCGGTCGGTGAGACGGCTGATCAGGAATCGCGCTATAGCGTTAGCGACGCTCGTTAATATACGCGTCGCGACGGCGTTACGGAGTGGCGGGGGTAGCGACGGCAGTCGCGAGCGCCGGGACGGGCCGGCGGAAGGATCGGTGATTACGGCGTCCCAATGCTGCGATCGCGTTCGGCGGTCTTCGGTCGCCTTCGGCAGCGCTCGGCGCGTCGAGGCGGTCGCCGCGGTAAGTCCGTCCGCGGACTTCCTAACGATACATGCTAACGTTAAAAAATACGGTGGGCACACCGTGCCCGCTCTTCGCCCTGCGGGTGGTCGGCCGGACGGTCTCGGCAGGGTGTTCATGCCGGGACGATGCAGTTTTCGGGGGTGCATCGTTACATGTTTTATTGTATCTTTAACGGTTGCGATTTTTAGGTCTCTACGTATAATTTCATTGGGTACAAACCAAGGCGTGTTTACTAGTATTCGAAGGACTTTGGACTAAAATCTTTCTAGGATTTCTACGTTTGAGTTCGAGGCCGATCCCCAAAGTTGAATTCCATACGTCCACACCGGAGTTAAGATTGATTTGTAGAGCAGTACTTTATTGTAAAGAGAGAGTTTGGATCTGCGTCCTAGCAGCCAGTACATCTTTCTGATTTTATGATCTAGTTGCATCCTTTTTTTCCATATGTGGGTTTTCCACGTTAACCTGCGGTCCAGATGCATACCTAAATATCTGACTGATTTAGATTGCGGGATTTCCTTGTTGTTTAGTTTGATCGGCGGGCATGTATCTTTGTTCAGAGTAAATGTTACATGAACAGATTTTTGTTCGTTTACCATTATGCGCCAGGTTTTAAGCCATACTTGTAGTTTCTCAATATTCTTTTGGAGATTACTTGTTGCAATTTTCGGGTCCTTATGTGAGGATAGAAGAGCTGTATCGTCAGCAAAAGTGCATGTGATTGTCTGTTGAGTTGTTGGTAAATCGGATGTAAATAGGAGGTACAGCAAGGGGCCCAGAACACTACCTTGTGGGACTCCAGATTTGATGGGCCGCAGTTCTAAGTACTCTTCCTGATGTTTTATTATGAAGTATCTGTCTGTTAGGTATGACTTTAATAATAGATACAGGTTGTGTGGCAGGAGTTTTTTAATTTTATATAGTAACCCCGGATGCCAAACTTTATCGAAAGCCTGGGTTATATCTAAAAATACCGCTGAGCAGTACTTCTTTTCTTCCAGAGCTTTATTTATTTCTCTAACTACTCTATGTACTTGCTCAATTGTTGCGTGCTGCTCCCGAAAGCTAAATTGGTGTTCTGGGATGATCTTTTCACTTTTCAGAATTGGTTTGATTCTTCTTAATAACAGTTTTTCAAAAATCTTAGACAGGATGGGTAACAGGCTAATGGGTCTGTATGAAGTACATTCCTCTGGGTCTTTTCCCGGTTTAAGAATTAGAGTTATTTGTGCTACTTTCCATAATGCTGGGAAGTAGTTTAGCCTTATTATAGTATTGAATATAATTGTTAGAAATCTTATAGCCTTTAGTGGTAGTTCTTTTAGAAGAATTCCATTAATTAGGTCAAACCCCGGAGCCTTTTTCGCATTTAAGTCCTTATGTATTATATATTTGACTTCTTTAACAGTTATTTTTTGGATGGGTATATCCATTTGCAGCGGTGCCTCAAGAAATTCATAGATTTCATTTTCGTACTCTGCGGGTAATTCTTGCGGGTACGGTTCAAAAACTTTACTTAGATGATCAGCGAATAATTTGACTTTATCTTTGCTACTCTTTGCCCATTTCCCGTTATCTTGACGTATGGGTGGAATTTGTCGTTGTGGATTTTTTATTTTTCTCGTGGCCTTCCAGAGCGAATAGTCAGTGGCTTCAGTGGGTGCTAAATTGGAGAGGTACTCTTCTACTTGTTTGTTTTGCTCACTACTTATTATTTCCTTCAATTGCTTGACAGCCTTATTATATTTTTCCTTATCTAGTGGAGACCTAGTTTTTTGCCAGATTTTCCTGAGTTTTCTTTTTTCCAGGATTTTGGATTTTATGTTTGTTGAACAGTGTGTTACTTTTTCGGAGTCTTGTTTCTCAGGTGTTGATTCCCACGTAGCTTTTTGAACTAAGATGTTGAAATTATCTATTGTGTTGTGCCCCTTTTTGGGAGAGGGACACTTGGGTTCTTTTTGGTCCACGGAGGATGCGGGATATATATATATATATATATATATATATATATATATAAATAAACGGCACTCTTGAATAAAATATACTTTTAATAATCACTCTGCGTTACAATCGTTATTCGCGTTTGATGCCCGTTACTGCTCTGCTCCCTGACTCCGATTGCCCTGTCTTATCCTTTTGTCGCTTCCTTTTGTATCCTCGTCTTGTCCTTCGATATCGCTGAGTTGCTCGATCGTATGTGGGCCGATCGCGCAACTCATCTCTTGCTGATTCGGCGTTGCGTAATTCTTTCTGGCCTTCGCAGTCGCGTTCCCAATTGTTCTTCGCGGTCTTTATTCTTAATACTATTTATTGTTATATTAATTGGGGCCGCAACATCCCTCCCCCTTTGAGAGAAGGAAACTACGGTCTGTAGTTTTCGTTACAATTTTCGCTGCTTATCCTATTTCTATTTCTATTAGGATGGTTTATTTTTTTTATTTGTTTCTGGGGTTACATTCTTCTTGTGTTCTAGTATAGTATCGCTGAGTCGCCCTGTACGTGTGGTCGGGCGCTTGCTCGTTTCTTATGTCTTTTTATTACATAGATGATTATTCCTACTATGCTTAATATAATTATTAACGTAAGTGTCGATCCTACGGGATATATGACATAGGGATTTTTTATTAGAGTGTCTTGGGGTTCTTCCAATTCTTTATTTATATCGCTTACGTCTAGACTTAGTTCCATTAATTCGTTCGGGTTCCTAATTACAGGTTCTAGTTTAATTACTTTTTTCGCTTGTTCGTTAGTATTTTTATTTTCGTTTGTTATGTTAAAATCTGCTAAGTGTATTTCTATTTGTTTCATAGTTGTTTGTCTTTTTGTTTTTATAATAATGTCGGGTGTGGTTAGTTTACAATTTTCGTTTATATTTAGTTTTCCTGTTCGTTCGATTTCTATTTTTTGTTCCGCCTGATCGTTACATTGGATCGTTAGCTTTTGCTTTTTCGGCGTTGAGAATAGCCACGTTTGTGGTTCGCTTAATGTTATCCATAGGGTTACGTTTGACATTATTTGACGTTTCTCGCAGGTGTTTACATATCCTGGCGTTTTTACATAAACTTGCACCTCGCATGGTGCGTCGGCTTTTATAAAATATACCGGGTAGTTTCGGTTACATACATATTTTATTCCGTTTCGTTTACAATCATTTAAATCGCGTTCCTCTAGCTTTATATAATTATGATTCTCTTTATCTATTGCTAATATGTTGTGAGTAATTCTTAGAAAGGTAAAAATATTCGCGTGGTTATAGACAGGTAATGGTGTCGTTTTTATTATTTCATACACGGGGTATGCTACCACGGGAAATTTAATTATCGTATAAATGTTCGGATTATCGTAATACGCGTTAGTTTCTACGTAGCTTTGTATATCGTTCCAATTTTCTAGTCTAACTTTGAATGGGAAATGAGATCCTCGCGTCAATTGTGACATCGCCTCTTTTAACTCTGTTATTATTTTTTCTATCGGTAATAAACGAGTAAGTATGACTCCTTCTCTCGAATATGTGAGGTAATCTATCGTGTCTTTCACGTCTTCTGTTAGATCTTCTGTAATTGCGGTTACTAGTAATAACTGTTCGTCTATTGTTTCTCTTTTGGCGTACATGGCTGTTTCCTGCTGTATTCGTATTGTGACGTTCGTCAGTAGTTGTTCGTTATAATATAATGATTTTTCTAATGCCTCCATGTGGCCTATTGTGGCATTTATCACCTTTAATTGACTTTTCGCGGTGTGCCGTAGGGTCTGCTGCTGATTTTGTATCAGTTCAAGCTGCTCCTGTATGTTTTTTGCGTCGTCGGCATCCATAGTGCCGAACAGCGTTTTGCTGATCATGCCGATCGCATCTATTAGGCCACGTTTATTATCATTTGTTTTATAGAGCGTCTGTAATCGCGTTAATAATTGCGTTAGTTTTTCATTCTCTTTCTCTATAGTTCGGAGAATATTTTTGCACGTCTGCTGCGTATCCGATGCGAGTATCGTTTCGCATAATTCCTCGGTTTGCTGGAAAACCTTTTGAAGTTGGTGATAGCGGTTTCCTAAAGCTGCTACGTCGATTTTAATCGCTAGTTTCCATGTAGCTTCTACCTGTTGTAGTTGTCCGATCTTTTCAAAGAAAATTCCCGGCTCGTTGCTGAATTGCCGTACCTCGTACGGTGGTGCTGTCTCAGGTTTCGCTTTTTTCGCGAAGTGCTGGACAGTGATCAGCGTCCTGTAAGATAAGGACTCATGTTACCTTTCTTCGAATTTTTACCTTGGCTTGATAATGCCTTCTCCTCGCGTTTTTTCTCTCCTCGCGCGTTTAGTTGCTCTTGAACGTAGTCCAGAGTACTTTTTGTTTGCGCTAATTATGAGGTGCCGTCTGTGTAACCGTTTTTTTGTCCCGACGACGTGCGACGCATGTTGGCGCACGTATTGGCTACGCGCTGCTCGTGCGGGTGCCGTGAGTGAGGGTGCCGCGCTTAGTGCGCGGATGGCGGCGAATTTGGGTTCGGGGCCGACGTCGCCCCCTCCCCCCTTCGCAGAAGCGTTGCTTACGCCCCCGGATACCTGGATGCATCTCCTCTACCCCCTGGAGGTCACATTGGATGTGGCCACCGGACGTCGTGTGGTGCGACGTGTTTGATGTTCGGTAAGTACTTATTATCTTATTTTCCTTAGTTTTTACGCCTATATAGTTTTTACGTCGGGGATACCGTATTCAAAGATAATCTTTGTGACAAATTCTTTTGCGATCGTATTCGCTTCTTGGTTAGGTACGGGTATCGCTTTACTAAATTTTGATAAATTGTCTTGGAACGTAAGAATGTATTTGTTTCCGTTTTCCGTTACCGTCAGTGGTCCTACTATATCTAGCGCACATTTTTCGAACGGTTTATCCGCGGTGTTTGTAATTATTAATGGTGCCTTGTTTCTTCGCGATAGTTTGTTTTTCTGACACAATTCGCATTTATTAATGTAATCTTCGACGTCTCGGGTTAATCCTCTCCAATTATGCGTCAACCTTATTCGGTTTATGGTGCGTTCCACACCTTGATGCCCTCCTACAGGTGCATCATGATATTCGTACAGTATGTTTCGTTTCTCTTCTTCTGTGTATTTTCTTTCGCTCTCCTCTTCGTTGTTCTCCTCTTTCTTTATCTTGTTGATGCCTGTTGGCACATGCCGACTTAGCGCGTCAGCATTTCTATTCTCTTGACCGGCCTTATGTACGATAGTGTAATCGTATTCCTCTAATTTCAATCTCCACCGGATTAACCGTGATCCGGGGTCTTTTACACTAAATAGCCAAACCAATGATTTATGGTCTGTCACTATGGTAAATTTTGTTCCATAAACGTATGGTCGAAAGTGTTTCACCGCCCATACTATCGCTAGTAATTCTTTCTCGGTGGTATTATAATTTTGCTCGGCTTTAGATAGTACTCTGCTTGCATACGCCACGGGTTGGTCTTGACCTATCTTTCCCTGTGACAGTATGGCTCCGATTGCGTAATCTGACGCGTCGGTCGTCACTACAAATTCTTGGGAGAAGTCCGGGTATTTTAATACCGGTGCTGTGGTTAGTTTTTCTTTGAGTATTTCAAATGCATTTTGTTGTTCTGCCGTCCACTCAAATTTGGTATCTTTTCTTGTCATTTTTGTACGGCTTGGCGATCGCTGAGAAGTCTTTAATGAATCTTCGATAATATCCGGCTAATCCTACGAAAGCCTGGATGTCCTTTACCTTTGTTGGTTTCGGGAAGCTTTTTACTGCTTCTAATTTTGAAGAATCTGGCGAGATTCCGTTTTCTGTTATTACATGTCCGAGATACGTCACTTCTTTCCGAAGGAATTCGCATTTATCGGGCTGTAATTTCAAATTGTACTTTCTCAGTCTTTTTAGCACTTCGATTAATCTTTTATTGTGCTCTTGTAAACTTGCTCCGAATACGATTATATCGTCTAGATATACTAAGCAATACAGTCCTACTAGCCCTGCCAGAACGGCTATTATGGCTCGTTGAAACGTCGCTGGGGCGTTTTTTAGTCCGAAGGGCATTCGATTGTGCTCATAATGTCCATATTGTGTGGAGAACGCTGTTTTTTCCTTATCCTTTTCGTCCATCGGGATTTGGTGGTATCCCGAGGCGAGGTCTAGCGTGGTAAAATATTTTGCTTTTCCTAGTTGATCTAGGATATCAATTATGTTGGGCAGTGGGAAAGAATCCCCCTCCGTTAGGTCGTTTACAAACCGAAAGTCTACTACTACTCTCAATTTTTGCTTTCCTGATGCGTCTCTTTTTTTCGGTACTACTAGCAACGGCGCATTCCACGGGCTCGTGCTAGGTCTAATTATTCCGTTTTTTAGCATCCCTTTTACTTGTCTATTCACTTCTTCCTTGTGCTTTTCGGGCAAGCGGTACGGTCGGACGTTGACCGGTCTGCTGCCTGCCTTTGTGGTAATTTTATGTGTGACGATGTCTGTGCAGGTCAACGGCTCTCCTTCCACATGTAATACATCGCTGTAATCTCTGCAAATTTCCATAATGGCTTTCTTTTCTTCTTCATTCAAGTGTTGCGTGCGTATCAATTTTTCGATTTTTTCGCTACGCGGCATGGTTTCTTCTGCTTTGTTTACTTGGTTTACTTCTATCTCTTTTGCTTCTTCTTGCTCTAATTCCTCTAGTGTTACTTGTGGCATGAGCATTTCGACTGTCTTCTCTGTCGTGTTTAATATGCTCGCCTTACAGAAGAAATTGTCTGGTATTACTAGGCAGTTTCCTATGAACACTCCTGGCATCGTCTCTTCTGCCTGTATTATTCCTAGTGAATTTTTATCGGTCGCGACTTGTACTATTGTCTCGCTTCGCGGTTTCAAAACCATTTTCTTGTACGGATATAATTTTAATGTGCTATTCCCTATGCGTATCGAGCTCGACTCGTAACTGTATGACGCTCGATGTTTCTTTATAAAATCTACGCCTAGTATTCCGTCGTATTCGATCGGAAAATCATCCTTGACGACATATATCGTGTGCTTGACCTTTCTATCTTTCAAGTCAATAGTTGCTGTAAATTTTCCAATCGTATGGGCTTTATGACCTGTTACTCCTGTAAGGGCCATTTTATCTTCTTCTATCATTGTTTCGCCTTTCAAATGTTTTACTTTTATTATTGATACGGCCGCTCCTGTATCGAATAGTAAATTTATTTTTTCGCGCTTCGCTTCTCGCATGGGCAGAGTGACTAAGTCCAGCCCTGCATGCTTTCGCGGCTTGTTCGTCATATGTGATACCTGATACTCTAACGCCGGTCGGCGCTGCTTTGTGTCCTCTTTGTCTTCCTCATCGCTATTCGCGGCTGAATTACTGTCCTTTTTTCTCGGGCCATTCGTTTTCGGATGAAAATTTTTATTTTGTCCTCTCGGATTATTAGGTTTGTTGTGATTCGTCCTTTCTTTATTTGGTCGACCATTTAACAGCCAACATTCTTCGCGCATGTGTCCTGCCTTCTTGCAATAATTGCAGATTTTATCTATCGCGTTTACGCGGGGTGTCCTATCGGGTTTCGGTAAGGAGAAACGGTTCGCATATCTATTGGTACGACATTCCCTTCCGAGGTGCCCGTATTTTCCGCATTTTTGGCATTGTAATATCGATCGGTTATCGCGCGGTTGCGGCGAGTACGCATAATTATTTTTGGGACGCGGCGGAAGTCCACTCGGCCCATTTACTTTTTCTTCGGCGCTCGCTCCGGCAATTGCTTCTTGCAAGGTTGCGAAATGCTGAGCTCGGACAAGTAACTTGATCTTGTCTCTCAATCCTATTTGGTAATTCTGTAATGCCTGTTGTTGGATCGTCTCTAGGATAGTTCGCTTGCTTTCTATTGTGTGATTTCTTCCCTCTATCATGGAGTCATATAGCTCCATTGCTAGCTTATCGGCTCTTAATCCGAATGCTCTCGCATTTTCTCCGGGTTTTTGCTTGAGTGTATTAAACTCTAGTTGTAAGTGTGTCGTGCTTTTGCGGCTCAAATAGCAAACTTCTAATTCTTTCTTTAGTTGTGCGAAATCTCTTATCTCTCGCGTTTGAAAATCTATCATCGCTTTTCCTTTTAGCTTTGTGCATAACACTGCTTCTAATAGCGTTCCTTCTTCCATAGGATTTATATTTTTTATCGCATATGACGCGGCGCTTAAGAATTCTTGTAATTTACTCGAGGCTCCGTCGAACTCGGGTATCATGTCTCGTGCCTCTTTTAAACGTAAATATCCGATAGCGCGTTCCGCTTGGTTCCGGATATCGTATGACGTTCGTCCGTACGTTACTTCGAACGGGAGGTTACTCGGCTCGCGTCTCGCGTGAAATTCGCGGCGTTCAGGATTCGCCGTTTCTAACTGATTTACGCGGTCTTGTAAGTTGCGGATTCCATTTAATATCTCGTCGAGAATGGCATCCCTATCGTCCGGCTGTAATCCGGGAATTCGGTTACGATTATTCGCCGGTGTTCTCCTTTGAGATAACACTCTATTAAGGCGGTTGATTTCGGCGTCTACGTCCTCTGGAGTTATCTGCGCGTTGTCATTTACGCCATTCGCGTCGCGGTTACTATTCGTTGCTTCAGCCATCTCGATTACGTTCACGTTTCTCGAGGCGGAATAATACTCTTGCGGGTTGAATACGCTGCTATCATACGAGGTCAATGAGAACTCTCGTCTGTGTGTTAGCCTACTGGTCGTACTGTTCGCGTCTTCGGATTGTGCGTGCGCGTGTGAGGGGTGGAGTCTATTTTCGAAGGGGCCGTTATCTTGTCCTATTAAACGTTCGTCTAAAATTACAACGGAATCGTCGGGTTGGAATTCGCGTTCGATGACGCTGTTCTGTTGTGATTCCGGTCCTGATTCGCTTTCGCTTGAGTAGTACACGTCTAAATTTCTACGCACGGTTTCGCGATTGTCGCTTACAACTTCTTCGGTCGTTTGAACGGGGCTTAACGGTCTATTTCTACGCGCTCGTCGTGACGTCTCGCTATGGAGCCACGATTGATTTAGTTCCGCAGGTGGATTTTCGTTTTCCGACATCTACGGTAATCGCGCTTTATATGCTTTGCTTAATCGACTTACATTACGGTCGCTAGTCGCATGTTGCTGGTCGGTGCTCGTGCCGCCTTATCTGTCGGTGAGCCTCCGTTGAGGTAGGTCGGTGCCTTCTCGGGTTATGCTGCTCGCTTGTCCCTTGTCGGCCGCTACCGTGTTGTCCGCTGCTTTTGAATCTGGCTGCCGTGCCTCCGTTGAGGATGTTGCACTGCCTCACTGATTCGCTTATTTTTCTGTTTCAGCTGCTGTTCCCGTCTGCCTGCCGCTGGATCCCACCGCTGCCACCATTTGTTGTGCCCCTTTTTGGGAGAGGGACACTTGGGTTCTTTTTGGTCCACGGAGGATGCGGGATATATATATAAATAAACGGCACTCTTGAATAAAATATACTTTTAATAATCACTCTGCGTTACAATCGTTATTCGCGTTTGATGCCCGTTATTGCTCTGCTCCCTGACTCCGATTGCCCTGTCTTATCCTGTTGTCGCTTCCTTTTGTATCCTCGTCTTGTCCTTCGATATCGCTGAGTTGCTCGATCGTATGTGGGCCGATCGCGCAACTCATCTCTTGCTGATTCGGCGTTGCGTAATTCTTTCTGGCCTTCGCAGTCGCGTTCCCAATTGTTCTTCGCGGTCTTTATTCTTAATACTATTTATTGTTATATTAATTGGGGCCGCAACAATTGCAACTTCCAGATCCTCCTTGGTTTTGAGACGTATGTTGCAAGTTAAATGTTCGCTAAGAATTTCTCTGAATAGGTTCCAATTGGTGTTTTTATTGTACAGGATTGGGGATTTCTCTTTCTTTATTACTGTAGTACTTAGCATGACTAATATAGGAGAATGATCTGATGACAGATCAAAGCATGATTCTGCTTTAAAGTAGTGCTCTGATATGCCCTTTGACACGCAAAAATCTATGATGTCGGGGATTTTCCTATGGTCCGTGGGCCAATATGTTGGTTCTCCTGTGGAGATTGGATGGAGATTGTTTTCTAACATTGACTGGTAGAGTTGTCGGCCTTTAGGGGTGGGTATATGAGATCTAGATCCCCACCACGGGTGTTATATCTAGTTAAGCCTTGAATTTTTGGAGATTTTTCATTCAATGCTGAAGTACCGATATTGAATTTTACAACTAACCGGAGCAACTTGCGAATTCGCTGAGAGTCACTTTCCGATCACGCGACTTCGGGCGCCACTCACGCCTAAGCTGTTGATTTTAGAGAAATGCCTTCCCGAATTTTTTTATAGAAAATTTAATTCTCTACAAAATTGTTTATGTGCAATTTTGCTGTATCTCGAACGGTTTTCGCAGCATTTCGAGTAAAAGATCGAAAAGGGCCAATTTTTATGGTTTTTATTTTTTTTTTTTTTTGCAAAAATGAGCGGGGTTGACGAACCACAAAATTGATATGTTTTTATCAGTGACATTTACTATCAAATGGCGTATAAATTAAGAGCCCGAATTCAAATTCGATTTAAAACCGTAACTTGACTGACCTAAAAGTCAACATCGATTTGACATTGCGTCAATTGTAAAACCCCACTTGTGCTACTAAGCTCACCCTTTTTCAATTCATAAAAAGATTAAATTTAAAATGAAAAAAGTGTGCAAATTAGAAACTTGCACGTTGCTTCCTCATCATCACAGATCGCTACCATTGCTCCTATTTTATTTTGCTCATAAAGCTTCCTCTATGAGGAAGCCAAACTAAAAAATACTAATAATTATGCATCAAATAAAATACAAGCTTCCTCATAAGAGGAGCTTTGTGAGCGAAATAAAATAGGAGCAATGGTAGCGATCTGTAATAATGAGGAAGCAATGTGTAAGTTTCAAATTTTTGTTAATTTTAATTCGAGACATGTGTTTGTTTTCAAATATAACGCAAAAATGTGTTTGAACAGAGGGTTTACTACCCTTTTTTATAATAAAGTAAATTCATTTTAAAGCTTATGACGACGCGAATCCCCTCAGTCTCGCCGGCCGAGAAGGAGCACGCCGTCAAATTCACAATATACATATATAGAAATATCAGTAAAAGGTATTAATGGTGATAATGAATGGTAGCTCGACCAGATATGTCTTCCAAAACTCGGTATGGGCGCCAGGCGCGAATACTCACACCACGGTACACTAAATCCAAGCCAACGCTAAATATCTCAGACGTGAATTCATTATTACTTCAGATCGCTGTTAGATCTCGGAGAGGAGGAGAGGGAGCGCAATTAGCACACACAAAAATAATGTGAACAAAAGAGATAATATATTTAATCAGGATAAGGTGTATAACAAGTCGTTTCGTGGATAATAGATACGATTCTACGATTATCCGATCCCGCATCACGGGACGGTAAACACAAAACGTGGCTCTAACTTATACACAAAAAGACGGTTACGCGGTGACTGTTGGTCGCGTGCGAGTCTCCGAGATGGGCGATCACGTTTCACTCTCGGCCGGGCCCTCGGTCAGTTTCCTTCGGTAATTAATTTACAGTATCCATGCTTGACGCGGCACTGCGCGACTCCCAGAAGGGCCTCGGCCTCTAGAAGGATCTTACTTGCTTACAACGGTGCTCGAGCAGTGGCCTTACAAAGATCCTCAGATTCTCCGTTAGCGGGCTTTATCTTGACATCATCGGGCTGAGCAATCGCCCTGCGAGACGCTCCAAGCGGTATCGGTAATGGGCTCAAGCGTAACCCGCCCGCCCGTCGGCCACTCCTCCGCAGGACGCCTCCGAATTTTCCTTCTGGAAATCCCGCGGTGCGACCTAAGTCGTTACAACAAATCCTACTGGCCATCTGCTCGGCACCACCCCACGCAACCTGTAAGTCTCGCAAAATAATTAAAATTTAACGGTAACGGGGTATCGTGTGGCGGAGGGTCGTGTACGGTAGTATCGTTTTGGGAGAAACACGCGGGATCCGGGGGATCTTCGCGTGGATTTAGTGATTCGCGTACGATATACTCGTCGCGTACTTGTCGTGAATTCTTCGGGATTGTCGAGATTTCGGGTCTGACTCCGCCCGCGACCGCCTCGTGTATAGTAAAGTAAAGGGGTCTATCTCCGGTCGGCTCAGCTGTCAAGTTTCGTAGATGCTCCGGTGTACGTGGCCAGTCGAATTTCGTGCATTAATTGTTACGTCCAATGCTCCTTGCGTGTGACGGTAGCTTTTCGTGTAGCACGTGATCTCCGCGTGAATTTCACGTGCGCGTAACTGACCGTGGCTCACCTATACCCGGAGTATCGCAGGTGTGTTTCTTGCGTCTTTCGTGCATTTTGTATGTAATATTCGGCGTTTCCGCGTATCTTCAGCGTTATCTGAATTACGGGTAAAGTATATTTACGTCGTTTGTACATATCGCGTGTAATATTCGGCGTTTCCGTGTATCTGAATTGCGTGTAAAATAGGTTCGAGTTTACGTATTCGAGTTATGCTTGCGTTGCGTGGAATACTTATTCGAATTGAGTTGCATGGAATACGTATTCGAATTGCGTGTAAAATATTTGCGAGTTCTATTCGAGTTGCGTGTAAAATAGAGTTGCGGGTTAAATATATTCTACTCTAGGGCGGTTCCCGTCCCCGTGGGAAAATCGTTTACATTTCGCGTAGAATTGCGAGGAGAACGTTCGGCGTATAAGGCGTTCACGTGTTCTTCACGTGCGAAGGGAAATACTTCTTACGAGTATTCTCGATGTTTCAAGTATCCTCAAGATACGATCATTCGCGTGAAATACGGTTATAAGATACGAAGTATCAGGTATATTAGAGTTGTGAGCATTATTAGCGAGGTTTCGAGTATCAACCAAATACGATCGTTCGAGTATTTGATATTCCGGATCATTGCAGCCGCAGATTATTCGAGTTAAAGACTGTACAGAATTGCGTTTGCGTTACGGTTATATTAACTTAGCATTCACGTTATCTATCGAATTGCCTCCTAATCGAGAGAATACACAGTCAAAGCGGAGCGTGTGCCGTGAGACATACGTCGATCACGTGCACCCCCTTTGGGCAGCTCGCGCCCTTCACGTTTGAACACCGACATCCCACCTGACCGCTGTTTGTAAATACACGATATTTTCAATCCTTATGTGCTTTATTTTTCTGCGTGTGCCGAACCACACTCAAAGTTGCCTAACTCCATAAAATCTTGTGAACCCCGACCCCGAATCTCTGAGCAGCCGTCGCATTCGGCTCGAGCAAATTATTGAGAGTTAAGTTTATGTGAGAATTAGAGTCAGAAGGTGATGCGGCCTTCTCCGCACCTGGCGCCCAAATTGTCGTTGGAAATTTTTGTGTACGGATTTCGATTTTGATTTTTCTTTGCGAGTGCTCGAGTAACCCGATAGCCGCGCATTCCAACCCAGTCGCGGAAAGAGGTGTCGCAATATATATTTTTTATATAATTTTTATAAAATAAATATATTATTTTAAAATATTTATATGTTTCAATAAATATGAGATTATACGATCGTGTAAGATATACTATAATTAAACAAAGGGAAAAACATAATCGGTCAGGACTAGATCTTGATTATCCGAATAATATAATTTATACATTTTTTTGTTTTTATCCTTTTAATATAAATTATATTTCTGGATGTTTTCTTTTATCATGTCCATAGGACGTCTATCGGATATTCTGTGGTCATGTCTTAGGGATATAAGCGTGTCCACCAATTTCATAAACAGATATACCATGGACGTCCATAGAATGTCCGAAGGACGTAAAACGGGTGGCCTACATCCTCAATATCCTTAAAGGATGTCTTATAGATGTCTATCGGATATCCGTGTGTTGTTTGGGGAGGGAGCACATACAAATAAGGATAGCATATAAACATACAAACTTCTCCATTTCAGGATATTCTTAGAGTGTCCACAAATGTATATTCTATGGATATCTTTATAAGGTCCATGGTCATCCCGACAAGAAATGGACATAAAACGGACATCCATAGAATGTGCTGTCTAAGATTATAATCAGGGAATCGATCATGTATTTCTTCCCCTAGGACGAAAACGTAAAAAGTGAAAAGTTTATCTCTTTCTATTCAATACCAATAGAAAGAGATAGTTACATCAAACTTTTCACGTTTCCGCTCTAGGGAAAAAGTTACATGATCGCTACTCAGTGATCGACTTTTGAATTTATTGCCAATACATTTTTTAATAGTTTCTAAAGTTGTAAAAATACGCGTTTAATCAAAATTATATTATTGCTAAGATAATTATTAATAGTAGATACCATAACATTCTATGTACAAGCAAAGCTGCCAATTCTAGACCCCAGCCTGACTCGTAAATCGAGTGGTGGAGATACTACGTGCGCTCGGCGGTCCGTCTTCAAGCTTCGGCTAGCTTCGGAATACTAGACGAGGACAGTCACATTATGTTCTGTCTCCTTCTCGCGCGCTGAATCCTTCCGTACTACCAGTCAGCCTGGTAAACAGCGAGAAGTCTCTCGTGAACGCGGGAAGGATTTTTTCGGCGGTGCGGCGCGACGCGACGAAATGCTCTCGTCTACTATCCGCGAGGCTATGTACATATAAAATTATAATTAATATAAAATATAAAAAAACATAAAATATAATTAATATAAAATATAAAATAAAATATAAAAAAACATTATTAATATAATTGTATAACAGTTTTCCACGTCACGTAAGAGGTACTATTATAGACGCGTTTTTTTTAAGTGGTGTCCCCCGTAGGCCTATTCCACTAAAAAATAATACTATGAAATGATCGTAGCTTGTCAGGGGAACAAATAAAATTATGTAATATATATAAGAAATTGCACTTATTGCTCGTCAAAAAGATATATAAAATTGTTAGATTGAACGAACTTACCTGTGAAGTTCGATCCTAATTATGCCCTATGTCTCGTCCGGATGGAATAACTATGTAGTCGTGCTCCTGCATGCGCCTAGACAACAGCGTTTAAAGCATTGCCCTAAAATGCAAAAAGCAAGCGCGCGCCTGCGCCTCGCCAGCGCCCTCCGCGCGGCCCGCGCCTCTGGGCGCCGCGCGCGCCCGTTCTTCATAAGTTCAAAGAAGACAAATCGCGAAATATCAGGGAGGGAAAAATCACTGAAAGGGTGGGCGTCCATCCGGACGAGACATAGGGCATAATTAGGATCGAACTTCACAGGTAAGTTCGTTCAATCTAACAATTATGCCCAATTGTCTCGTCCGGATGGAATAACTATGTAGTTGTTCAAAGAGTCGCGATTTGTTAACCAAATATTGAAACATAACAAGAATATTATTCACATTCTAGTGTTGATGACGTAAGATGGGCAACGCATAAATATATAAAAAATAATTAATAATCCTGTTACATTAGGATGCCGTAACCCAGCGAGAAATGACGTGTCTATAGACGTCGGTTAGATGTCGAAACGACATCAGCATTCTGGCTGGGAAGTAACAATTGTGTTTTTTTTTTTTTTTTTTGGAATTAAGTTATGCGCTAGAGGATATAAATTAGACCATTGTGATAGAAAGACCGCGGTACTGAAATCCTCTGGATTAATGGTAGGCCTATTGTAAAGGATTGCGAAAAAGTGATGGGATTCACTGGTCCAACCTGCCGCGTACCTAATTCGGTCGAGCGAAAATCCCCCTTCTAGCAACTTTTAATGTTGACGCGTGACGCGTATTGTGAGCTAAGAAAATAGTAGTATCTATTCCGCATTTGTCTACGCTCTGTCGAAACCAACTGCGTGCAGTTTGAGCCGTGATAGCTTTACATGGCCTAGCAAGAGAGATAAGAAAGGAAATCACATTCCGATGGCCATGGATCCTTAGTTCTATCTATGTAATATTCTGTTAGGCAAATGATACAAAGATTCTCGTGGTCCTGGAGACGAGAAGGACAGAGAGGGGGTTGAACACGGCCCGGTACTGTCTTGATTCGATCAGGAATTCGCAATATCAATTTGTCATTAATAGAGATCTGAGATATTCGAAGGAAAGAGAGTGTAAATACACGCTAACCCGTAGCGAGAACAAAAAGTAGAATATGTTTCTTGGTAACGACAATCAAAGGACGTAAATATGGATAAATAGAAGATAATTTGACGATCACCGGAGCCGGATTCTAGACGTAGTCATAACGAGATTGTGCCGGATTGTGCGCTGCAACACCCTTGCAGCGACGCTTAACCGCCAGACGTTAGCCGATTTCGTTCTGCGAAATTAACTCGTATTTAGACTGGAATAAGCGGCGGAGAGGCTAAGTTCCTGAGCTAGAGATTCTAGCACCTGAAGAATCGTTGGAGAATACAGAGATAGCTGATGGCGATAACAGACATCTCACCAAAGGTGGCGAGGGCGAGAGTATTGCTTGATAGTTGACTGTAGCATCGTTGGTATGGCTACTGATAGTATTAGGCCCTGAGAGATTCTCTGATATCTTCCCGGCTATCAGGGAGGGAGTGTTCCACGCTGGATATTGGTTTCTGAAAGGTAAAGAAAGCAGAGAGTAACTGAGAGAAAGAATTAACGGGTTAGATATCAAGGGGTGTTGAAACAACGGAAAGCATGTTTGGGGAAACCATCCTGGCGTCACCAAAGTTTCCGTTGCGCCCTCGTCCACTATCTTTTTCAGTACGCGTTTTAACCAGCAAAAGAGTGTAAACGCGTAGAAATTCAGTCTTTCCTCTGAGAGAGTGCACGCATATATTATTATAGGTCCCGGATCTAGGGACCCTGAAACGGAGGAATCGCATTTGGTATTAAGTAGAGACGTAAAAAAGGTCCACATTGAGTGAACCAAAAGTCCTGGCCACTCGCTGAGAATTATCGATAGGTGAGGGCTACTCAGTATCTGCGATTCGAGATTCAGCGTCAGATGAAATTCTCACTAGAGAAAATATATGAAGCAAAAAAGGAAAGTATTTTGACTCTCGTACCAACGCCAAACTTGTCTCGAAATTTCAGAATGATGTGGAGACTGAATAATGATAAGCTTATTGATGTAAGCTAAAGTGGTTGCGTTGTCAAAATGAAGCAAAATGTCGCAATCGCGGAGATCCGCTGCGAAGCCGTAAAGGGTGTAGAAAACTGCTTTAAGTTCAGCTGCGATACCGTGAGGAGCTCCCTCGTCTACTGGCGACCAGCCGTGTGTACGCAACTCGAAGTTCCCCAATCGTTCAAAGAAGCATCTGAAAAAATTTCTCGAATGAATTTGCTGGAACGAATCTGAATAGATTGACTGGGGCTTGAAAAAACATTGATCCACCCTGCAAGGTCTGATAGGAGATATGATGAATTCGAGTGCTTAAAGTTCTGACATGGCAGACTACTTTCGGCTGATACGGCCGCAATCACCTTACACAATCGCATGAATTGTTCTGCTATTACATTTCGTAATTGAACTTGAAATCGCATGTTATTTCACGTATGGTAATCCTCTTGAATAAATTCACGTATTACGTACGTATGATGGAATTTCCCTAGTTATCGAAAAATTATCGGTGCTCATATTGAGAGCTAAGAAATTTTTGTCATTTCAAAATTTTTTGTATATAGGAGTCCTTGTTGTTAATTATAATAATTTTTCCCGACGGCAAATAGGTATCGAAATATATTGACCGGCGGCATTGGAACAAGTCCTAAAAATTTTCAGTTATTCGATGGTTGTAAATAAGACCTGGAATAGTTTTGGTAGCAGAGCCTGGTTTGGAACCAACAAGTACGCGTCCTCCAGATCTACAGTGGCTATTAGCCATCCCGGTAACATGAGGCGAACTACTGTCCGCCAATCCTTCAACTTAAAATGCGGCGGCTCATTAAACGTGATTAATTCACGTAAAATTATTATAAAGTCGCTTACCGCCTGATGGTTCAAAAGGTATATTTAACCCTGCGCGTATATTCGTTGCGCGTTTGCTCCAAGCAATCTACTCTATCAGCTGGTTATCCATCCAAGTGGTATACCGGCGCCTTGCTGCTCGACCTCAATGAGTTAACAGAGTAGTGGTGATCCCTGACTCTGACGCTACTTTTTCTACAAGAAAGAACGAGGATAAGGATTGTTCAGCGTAGAGTTCGACCGCCTAGATGGCTCTTTTACGCAAGAGGCATTTAACCTCTAAATCAAGGAATTTTGCGGTGGCCTGCGAAAATTCCATTTCTCTCAAGGCGGCTCTCGATGGAGGCAAAATGTAAAAAGAGAGTGATAGCCTCGTGTAGCTGTGGAGGCGCTCGGCGGTACTTACGGTGTTTAACGATGGTGTTGTAGCCGGGACTGAGAGTGAGGACGATGGCTCGGTAAAGAGTCCGAGTTTAGGGAGCCCTTAATGGAAAAACAGGAGCTTTCCGGTTTCTCGGAAGCTGCGGTTTAGAGATTGAAAACGGCGCTGCGGCGCCTCCTGATGGACAGGCTGTAGGGTCCCTTTACTCACCAGGGCTGACGAATTGGAAATCTCGCGCCCTACCTTTTCATATGCTCGTGCTGCTTTAAGGGTCTCCACGGCCTTTTTACTTCTGGAATGCTAAAGGAAGACTTGGTGAAACGCTTCTAGCTAGGAAGAAGCGAAAATAATGACCAAACAGTGTGTGTATGCCCTCTGAAGAATATAAGGCCGGTCGGTGAGCCGATGGGCGTCTATGCGCCCAGGAAGTCGGAGGGCGAATGTGCACTACTGCCGATGGCGTCCCTGCGCCTTGGAGTCGACGAGCGACGGTGAGCCATTGCCGAGGGTGTCCGTGCGCCTTAGATTAGGCGAGCGTCTGAGCGCTACTGCCGGCGGCGTCTAGCGCCCGAGGAAATCTGCATCGTTCTTAAGGTCGCGCAGGAATTTCCGGTTGTAGCAGGTTTGGCCTGCCAGAGCCGAGGGCATTGAGGCAGGCAACCACTTAAGTGATAGATACTCTTCTCGTTAACAGCAAAAGATACATACCAAGAGCTGTAGAGAAAACGTCACCGACGTTAATGGGCATAGGCCACTGCAACGGAGAAAGTGAGGCAGAAGGAAAAAATCGGTTATGTCCTCTCTTTGCCACGGGATGTGGGTCGACAAGAGGACATACCTGGTACGTCGCCGACGTTAATGGGCACTGGCCACTGCAACGGAGGAGGCAAAGCAGAAGGGAACAGTCGGTTATGTCCTCTCTTTGCCACGGAATGTGGGTCGACAAGAGGACATACCTGGTACAACGCCCCGGTCGCTTATGCGACCGTCTGTCCTTCAGTGCTTGCTAATTTCTCGAAGGCAGGTGTAACCTGGAGACCGAAATTAAGACCTCGTATACGGACGAAGCGCCCGTTGCGGGCGACCTAACCTCTTGGGCAGGATCTTGGAGGTTATGCGTGTCAGTTCGGTAGGCGATAAACCTACAAGTATGCTCAGGAATCTGAGAACAGCTGTTCCTGGAAAAAGAGCCTCGAGCGGGTGAGTCCCTCGATGTCCGCCTGCTGTCCGCAAAATAGCTGCACGATGTATCCCTTACGTCGCAAGAAATCTCGGGATCGTCTCACGGGAGAATAGGCTCGCAAAACGGTGCTTACGATAAATTATGTCTCCTCCCGAGTGTTTCGAGGGAGAGCTACCCTTTCGATCCTTATGTGCGGCATCCAAAACGACGAAAATCCTGAAGATAGGAAAAGTGCGTGTTGTCTGGACAAGCGAACAGAACACAATGAAGAACGGGCGCGCGCGGCGCCCAGAGGCGCGGGCCGCGCGGAGGGCGCTGGAGAGGCGCAGGCGCGCGCTTGCTTTTTGCATTTTAGGGCAATGCTTTAAACGCTGTTGTCTAGGCGCATGCAGGAGCACGACTACATAGTTATTCCATCCGGACGAGACAATTGTATAATATAATATAAATATCGCATATACAGCTCGTCTCAGAAAAAATAAAATTAATAATTTAATAAATATAGTAAATAAGTAAATATAAAAATAAAATAAATAATAAATATAAATAAATATAATATATAATAAATTATATATATATATATATATATATATATATATATATAATAAAATTATATAATACATATTACATAATATTACATATTATTTCTTTTACATAGCTGTAACTGATATAATGCTTTGCTATTAAAAGAAAAGAGGTTAAAAATCATTAACTTTTTGTTATTCCTGCATGTCAAACGAAGAGGGACCAGCAATATCATCATCTGCAGCATATAGCCGAAGACTACTTTTTTGTTTTTTAGAAATAGCAGGATATAATTTGTCTGTCTTCATGAAAGATAGAACAATTTAATTTTTAAAATTACACTTTCGAAAATATTAATCGTAGATCCAAACAAAAAAATACGTGTCTTGTCTTTTTCAGAATATTTATTGGAAAAAATTGTCAAAATTATTGCAATAGGTTACAGTAAAAATGTAAAAATTCATTTATTATATATTATATTTATTTATATTTATTATTTATTTTATTTATATATATATAGCTTATTTACCATATTTATTAAATTATTAATTTTATTTATCTTTTTGACGAACAATAAGTGCAATTTTTTATATATATTACATAATTTTATTTGTCCCCCTGACAAGCTACGATCATTTCATAGTGTTATTTTTTAGTAGAATTTTTAGTAGAGGCCTATAATAGTACCTCTTAAGTGACGTGAAAAACTATTATACAATTATATTAATTATAATTTTATATGTACATAGCCTCGCGGATAGTAGACGAGGGCATTTTGTCGCGTCGCGCCGCATCGCCGAAAAAATCCTTCTCTCGCGTTCACGAGAGACGTTTACCAGCTGACTCTCGCTGTTTACCAGGCTGACTGCGGTAGTACGGAAGGATTCAGCGCGCGAGAAGGAAACAGAACATAATGTGACTGTCCTCATCTAGTATTCCGAAGCTAGCCGAAGCTCGAAGATGGACCGCCGAGCGCGCGTAGTATCCCCACCACTCGATTTACGAGTCAGGCTGGGGTCTAGATTTGGCAGCTCTGTGTACAAGGTGAGTCATTTTAATTGACGCAGGCAAATATCTCGAAAAATATGGAAGATATGGAAAAATATTTCAGACAAAAGTTGTATGATCTAAAGAGAAACACATGATTCCGATGTGAGTCATATTGTAGATGTCGTTTTTAAGAAATTTTAAAGGCGACTAATTTCTTAAATAGAACTTGATATTTTCCTTAAGGGAACGGTAAGGTTTAAATGGCCGAAAATTGGGTAAAATTCAAATGTCACTTGTGGACAAACAAATAAACATACATAAATTTTCTTTTAAAGCATGTTATTAGTGCTTTCTTAACGAACTAAACGAGACGTAAAAGTCCCAAGAATATAAATAATTAAGGGTGATATTGATGATTAAAGGTAACCGCGTGATTTGCGCATTGCTCTGTTCTTGCCACGATTCCTGGTAAACAAGCTGGAAATTTTTAATTTTTTTGTGCTATTTTGTTGGTAATTTTTGTGCGCTAAAATAGGTTTAGTTTACAAAAAAATTCGTTATATTTATTTAAAAAAAAAAATCAAGTCGATATTTGCAGTTGTTCGGCAGTTATCGTGGCAAAACTAGCGAAAAATGTCATTTCGAGAAAAACACGGTTAAATTTTAAAATAGTTTTAGCTAGAAAATTGATACGTACGAAGCTCAAAAGTATCCGCGCTATAAAATGACGTCTCCAGGTCAGCTTCCATTGCAGCAGTAATCACAGAACATCACAGATTTTTTTCGGCTTTGGCCTCTTCTAGACACGAGGAAAAAGTGTAGCTACAAGGCAAATCTGCACGCGGACTCTTTGCCGGCCAGGACTCACATTTTTAACTTTCCTGAGCTCAATTTTGCGAATTTTCCAAAAAACCAAACTGGGAAATATTTTTAAAACATCATACTACCAAAATATGTAAAAAACCAAAAATCGAATTTTTCGAAATTTTAAACCTTACCATCCCCCTTAAGATAGAAGTTGTAGATCTCGTCGAGACGTTTATATTTATAGTTATAGTAGTCAAATCGGAACCTTCCAGAGCTTATAGCGCGGAAACTGCTCATAGGATCAAGTTGTGCCCATTGAGACATTTGTTCAGAATGACGAGAACTACAACATATCCAAAAATTATCCAAATCCGCAGAAAGACATTTTCCCATAAGAATGTTGCGGGATCCTTTGCTGAAACTGCAGTATGATGTAGTTCATGATGTCCTGATCAATAGTCCAAATGGGCCCGAGGTAAGAAATGGACAGTTTCCGAGATACGAGGGGTCAAAGATCAATAATAGTGCCTTATTCGAAAATTCTACCCTTTGAGCATATCTATGTGTGAGCAGTGCTGTTGTGTGCTTATGTACGATTCTGCGTATGTGTGTGTATTTGTGTGTGAGTGTAGCCTGGTATGATAATATAACAATAGTAATATGGCCAGGTTCGCAATATGGCCACCTACGAAACTAGTGCATGGATCGAGATAAAACTTAGCCACCATCGAAGAAGAGTTTAATTTTCATTGGCTGGATCATCAACCGATTTTGTCTTCATTGACTGCTTTTCATTTAGCGACTCAAGTCGACACAAGCGTCATTCTGTCTCTTTTCAACATCTAGTGAGCAACAAAGATAGAATGACGCTTGTGTCGACTTGTGTCGTTAACTAGAAAGCACCTTTGACTGGATCATCAGTCTTGCCTTCATTGGCTGGATCAACAGTCAATCTTACCTTCATTGGCTGGATCATCAATCGATCTTGAAACTCTGCCATCGTGTCACACCGGAGAGTACGAGATCAGATGGCAATATAACGTCGGTGAGGGTAATACGGCCAGATCGGCAATATGGCCACTGATGGTACGAATGCTTGAACGAAAATAAAATTCTTTTTCTACGGTGAACACGCTGGCTAAGTTTTATATCGATCTGTGCACTAGTTTTGTAGGTGGCCATATTGCAAACCTGGCCATAGTATTATTGCCATATTGTCACACTAGGGCTACACTCACACACAAATACACACACATACGCAGAATCGCTCATACGCACAATAGCACCGCTCACATACAAATATACACAAAGGGTAGAATTTTTGAATGAGGCACTATTATTGACCTTTGACCTCCCGTATCTCGAAAACTGTCCATTTATTTACCTCAGGCCGATTAGGACTTTTGATCATCAGGACGTCATGAACTACATCATACTACAGTTTCAGCAAATTCGACGGGTGGTCATTTTTCCATAAAATGTGTGCGGGATCTTTTTTTAAAATATCTCCTTTTTATTGTTTTTTTTTTACAACAATCAATTCTTTTCATTATTCTACGTATAAAAGTGTAAAGGTAAAGTCATCGAAAAGTGAATATTTTGCGAGATATTTTATGTTTTATAATTTATATTAAAAATATAACAAAATTTTAAATATCTCAGGAAATTCTTAACGAAAGAGAGCTTTATTATAGCGTGTTAAAAATGTCTCGACGAGATCTACAACTTCTATCTCAAGGAAAGAATCAAGTTCCATTTAAGAAATTAGTCGCCTTTAAAATTTCTTGAAAACGACATCTACGACATGATTCATATCGGAATCATGTGTCTTCCTTTATATCATACAACTTTTGTCTGAAACATTTTTTGGCGAAACTTCCGAAAACATCCATACTCAGATTTAGGTCAAACTTTGTAAATAGGTTCCTTTTAGATAAAAAAGACGTATACCAAAAGGATTTTTAGCGACTCAAAAATTAAGTAATTTTTTTAACATTTTTAACCTACTGCCTCCACGCATACACTTAGAACTAACTCATTGTCAGTATATTATAAACCAAAACAGCTCGCAAGTAATGTAAACAACCGTAAAGTCATACCCGTCAAAGTCATAACAAAGTCAAACATCATTGGTGAAACTTCAGAAAATCAGAAACGTTGTAAATCCATGTGGCAACTCATCTTGCGTGGAAAGTGTATGCGTGGAGGCAGTAGGTTAAAAATGTTAAAAAAATTACTTAACTTTTGAGTCACTAAAAATTCTTTTGGTATATGTCTTTTTTATGTAAAAAAAACCTATTTATAAAGTTTGACCTAAATCGGAGCATGGACGTTTTCGGAAGAACAGCCCATTTTTTTTGTACCTTACATAATTTTTTCGAGATATTTGCCTGCATTGATTAAAATAACTCATTCTGTATAATGTATATCTATATTTTATTCTTGAAGAACATATGGTTATCAGTTTATTGAAAATAAATCGTTAATCTTTGTCAATATTAAGATTAATATCAAGATTAAAATCAAATTATTCAAATTATCAAAATTATATTTTTTAAGATATAATAATTTTCTTTAAATTGGTTAAAACAATATATTATAAATTGAATTAATAATAAAAATAAATATCACTTTACAATTTTGTAATTTTATTTGAAAACAAAAATTACTTGAAATAACTTTACTAATAGTGTCAATTTTATTTTATAGATATGACAAATATTATGAAATAGCTGTTTATCAATCTGACAATAGAAATTACGTAAATATGGTAATAGTACCTTAACCATTTTACATCTTCAGTCAGTTGGTGACATAACTTTAGAGGTGCCGGTTGCTGAAATGGATCAGGATCGTCCACCAATCCTACGAAACTAATTGAAGACAGTTAATAATAAAAATGTAAAATTTATTATTACTTTTATAGAAAGAAGCAAAGACTGAATTACAGAGATTTGATATAATATGTTATAATTATAGTAATCATATGAATATTCTGTGTACAAAATTATCTTTTCGAAAATGTAAAAAATGGCGCCAAATACACATACCCCTTGTATCTTTTCTGTGCAAAAAGTCTATTTTGATCCTACAAAAAAAGAACAAAGGTGAAAAAGACATGCCAAGTAACGCACGCGCATGTACGCACGCACGCACACATATGCACAATAAAGCGCAAATCTAACCGTACAACCCCTACGTGATGCTTTGGGAGAAATTAATATATGTCCTTTATTGTATCTCCTGTGACGTGGCCCCGTGTGCCCGTCACATTAGCGTAGCGTAACCCCCCACTCCGACCCCGTGGTGGAGTAAACTTGCGTACCGTCTGGTAAATTGAGCGGGTATTGCTGGCGTTTCTCAGTTTCAGGATAGGGCGGCAGGACTGCTCCGATTTCGGCAGGTTGGCGCCATCCGGCGGGACGAGGAGGCACCGCCGAAATCGGAGCCGAGGATCGACGTCGCTCAAATCATTACTGTTGGGTCGATCGTGAGCGAGGAAAGATGTCCGGCAAGGACTGAAGGACCGAGGACGGCCGGAAATTGTGAACGACCAGCAACCCCGAGTACTAGGTAACGGGGTATCGTGTAGCGGAGGGTCGTGTACAGTAGGGTCGTTTTGGGAGAAACACGCGTGATCCAGGGGATCTTCGCGTGGATTTAGTGATTCGCGTACGAGATACTCGTCGCGTACTTGTCGTGAATCCTTCGGGATTGTCGAGATTTCGGGTCTGACTACTCCGCCCGCGACCGCCTCGTGTATAGTAAAGTAAAGGGGTCTATCTCCGGTCGGCTCAGCAGTCAAGTTGCGTGGATGCTCCGGTGTACGTGGCCGGTCGAATTCGTGCATTAATTGTTGCGTCCGGTGCTCTTTGCGTGTGACAGTAGCTTTTCGTGTAGCACGTGATTCCCGTGTGAATTTCACGTGCGCGTAACGGACCGTGGCTCACCTATACCCGGAGTATCGCAGGTGTGTTTCTTGCGTCTTTCGTGCATTTTGTATGTAATATTCGGCGTTTCCGCGTATCTTCAGCGTTATCTGAATTACGGGTGAAGTATATTTATGTCGTTCGTACATATCGCGTGTAATATTCGGCGTTTCCATGTATCTTTTGTAGGTAATATTCGGCGTTTCCGCGTATCTTCGGCGTTACCTGATTTACGGGTAAAGTGTCTTTGCGTCTTCTGTACATATCGCGTGTAATATTCGGCGTTTCCGTGTATCGGAATTGCGTGTAAAATATGTTCGAGTTTCCGTATTCAAGTTATGCCTGCGTCGCGTTGGATACGTATCCGAATTGAGTTGTGTTACGTACGGAAATTTCATATATTAAAATTTCGACGACGCACTTTTGAACGCTTAGACGACGCACGTTAGCTCGGAATTCCGAGGGGACGGTCGGGTTAATGTAAATGTTTAGGTTATCTTATCAGAGTCCGTTGAAGGGCTGGGGGCCAGATGGGCCCAAAACGACGCTTCTAGAAGATTCTAGAAGCTTCTAGACAACCTCCCCCCTTAAGACGCGTAGGAAAAGGCGGGAATCTCGCGCGGGAGATTCCGGCTTTTTCGGGTATAAATAGGGCGGAAAAACGCCGCGGGAAAGCAGATAAGTTTTAACTTCGGTCTTGACTAGACATAGTTCTCAGACTCTCTCCTAACTCTTATTCGATTTCCTACGATCCATTCGCGCTCAATTCTGGGACTTAGTCCCTGCATTCTCGTATTTTATAAGACCGAGCTTCACCCACGAGTTGTATTTAGATTTTAGAATAAAGGTAAGATAAGTTTAAAGGGGAACAAGTTTGAAAATCTGGAATCTCATCTCGCGTTCTTAATCAACCACTTCTGGTATTCCGACTCGCAGTTTTCGCTGACAAAAGCGTGGCGATCTGTGCTGGGGCGCTGACGAAGAGTGTGGCGAACTAGTACTTTCGCTGCCAAAGGCGTGGCGATTACGGGGTTGGTTTCCAGAAAAGACTGTGATCGTAATAAATTCCCGAAAGTGAATTTGACCTCTACGCTGACGAACTGAGCGCTGACGAAGAGTGTGGCGAGCAGTGTGTGTGGCGGATTGGTTTAGAGCGCTGCCGAAAAGTGTGGCGAGCTGTAAAATTCACTTTCGAGGATCCGGTTAAATGACGAAAAAGGGAGGGTAAACGAACTCAAATTAAAAAGATTAGGTTCCAGATCAAACAAGCAATTATTTCAAATCAAGATCCTCTCCCCTTCCTCCAGAAATTACAACAACTAGAAAACCCACCTCCATTTAATCCTATTCCTGTCGACTTCGACATCGATTACCCCCACTACAATCAAATAAGTAAAAGTGATCCACGGTACGAAACGTATAAACTCCGGTATCTTTTCGGTCCCGAATAATAACAATAACCTTCACACGACTTGTCCAACTCCCTGGTAAATTGCTTAAATGCATTGACCAAAAAACGGACGAACAACTGACAGAACGTGACAGTTGTATTCGAATTTCGTGTAAAATATTTACGAGTTCTATTCGAGTTGCGGGTAAAATAGATTCTAGTTGCGTAAAAGAGATTCAAGTTGCGAGTTGGCTATATTCTAATCTAGTGCGGTTCCCGTCCCCGAGGGGAAATCGTTCACGTTTCGCGTTGGATTGCGAGTAGAACGTCTGGCGTATAAGGCGTTCACGTGTTCTTCACGTGCGAAAGAAGAGGATTATCGCGAGTACTCTCGATGTTTCCAGTATCCTTAAGATACGACCATTCGCGTGAATTACGGTTACGAGAGACGGAGTATAGGAATATTCGCGTTGCGAGCATTATTAGCGAGGTTTCGAGTATCAATCAGATACGACCGTTTGAGTTAAATATCGTACAGAATTGCGTTCGCGTTACGGTTATATTAACTTTGCATTCACGTTATCTATCGAATTGCCTCCGAATCGAGAGGATACACGGTCAAAAGCGAGACACACGACGTGCGCCATACGTCGATCACGTGCGCCCCATCCGGGCCGCACGCGCCCTTTACGGTTGAACACCAACATTCCGTCTGACCGCTGGTTGTAAATATACGATATTTTCAATTGTTATCTGCATTATTTTTCTGTGTCTGCCGAACCACACTCAAAGTGCCTAACTCCATAGAATCTATTGAACCCCGCCCTCAGCCGAATTTCTGAGCAGCCGTCGCATTCGGCTCGAGCAAATTATTGAGAGTTACGTTTATGTGAAAATTAGAGTCAGAAGATGGTACTGCCTTCTCCGCACCTGGTGCCCAAATTGTCGTTGGAAATTTTTGTGTACGGATTTCGATTTTGCTTTTTTTGCGAGTGCTCGAGTAACCGAATAATTATTTACGACGCCCGATAGCCGCGCATTCCAATCCAGCCGCGGGAAAAGGTGTCGCACTCCCCGTAGGGTTTACAAGGCGTTTTTGTGGGGAACGTACTCAAACCCCTTACAACAATCTATCACCCCTCCGCGACCTGGCCTTATGCGACCTATGATTCCCCTATCTCTCCTTGTACCCGTTTCCCATTTCCCTCCATCTCCACCCTCACTCGTTACCCCTGCTCCGCCTCACTCCTCCTTCTCTCTGCCCTTCACCTGCAGCCCTCCTCTCTCTATCTCTCGGCCCTCCTTGTCACTTCCACTCCTTCCTCCGCTCATCCCACCACCATTCCCTCCCATCAATCTATATCCTCCTATTACTAATCACAACTCTCCTCCCCTTCCCTCTCTCTACCCTCGCCTTTTCTACTATCCTCCATCTTAATCTCCTCTCTTCCATAGTCAGGTCTTCATCCACCCATACATCCATCTCCTCTTAATCTTCCCACGATTCTCTAACAACTCCTCTCTATTCCTTTTTCCCTCCACTTCAACCAATAACACCACTTTTCCCCCCTCTGCTCTCCTCTCCTCTATTCCCCTCAACTTCAAGCCTAATATATTCTCCGTAATATCCTCCATCATGCTTCTCCTTTCAGCGGCGTCTTCCCCATCTAACCCCCTCCACACTAACTTCTTTCTTTTGCTCTCTTTTCTACCCTGCCCCTCTTTCTTCTCCCTTCTTATTCTTTCCACTCTTTGCTCTCTCTCTCTCTCTCTCTCCTCTCTCTCTCTCTCTCTCTCTCCTCTCTCTCTCTCTCTCTCTCTTCCTTACTCTTCTCTACGCTCCCCGTGCCTTTCCACTTGCACCCCTGCTACGCGCCTTCTTCTCTCTCCTCCTCCTTCCTTCGGTCAAACGACGGCCAACTTCCGAACTCTCCTGCTCTCAGCTCTCTCTGTAAATAATGTCTTCAGCTCACACCCCGTCCGACCTGTAAATCTTTCTCCTTCCTGCCTCTCCTGCGTACTCATCACTCCTTCTTCTCCCTTGCTATCTTACTTACATACTCTCTTCTTCTTGTCTCCTTTTCCTCACTTCTGAATACCTTGCGGGTCTCGTATTCTTCCAAAACTTCAAAACTTTACGCCACGTGCTCTCTTACCTAACTCTGTCCACCGAATGCTAGAGTCCGGCTCCCTCCTTCCACGTACGTCGCTATAGAGCTATACAATACAGTCCAGCCCACTTGCCTCCCTCTATCGATTTGCTCTCTTGATCGAACTATCGACTCTCGATTCCTCGCCCTTCACTCTTCTGCCACGCCGTCGATAACTCGTCTCTCCATCTTGCCAACTCGCTCTTCCCGCCGTGCTCGGGCTCTCCCTCTACCTGCTGTCACCTCCGCTTAGCTGCTCCATTCAGGTTAGTAACCGCCTTCACTTCTCACCTCCTTCCCTCCTTCCACTTCTCACTCTCCTTCTCCGTCAGCCTCTCCTCCCACTCCATCCTCCCCGGCCCTTTCCCTCGCCGCGTCCTCCTTCCGAAACCTCTCCGTCATCCTAACCTTTTTTCCTGACCTCTTCTTACTCGTATTCCAGGCGCTCCACTTCGTTTTCATTCTCGCCTCCAATTACTCCGCCTCCTCTCAGTCTCCTCCACACTTTCCTTCCATCCCGCATCTTTAGTCCTGGTCTACAATAAGTGCTTTAAGTCCTAAGCCGTAAGAAATTGATCAATCACAGTAGAATGTGAGGCGAATACTCGACTGCGATTGGTCAATTTCTTACGGTTTAGAGCTTAAATACCCTTTAAAGCAAGGTTGTAGACCAGCACTTACTCTCTTTCCTCCCAAACCCTTTTTCTTCACCTTTACCCTCTCCTTCTGCTTTCCAACTTGTTCCCCCGCCGAGGGCTACGGGGAACTCTGGAGAAATTAATGTTGGCAGTAATTTTGGAAATAGTGTGAAATTTTACATTTTTCTAATTTTATGCTGAAGAAGTCAAAAAATTATGCAGATGCTAGTGAAAAAAAGATTGTTCTGCTACTAATTTTTTTAATTTTTCTATCGAAGCAAATCAAGTATTCTTTTAACACATTATACGCATCGATCAATTTGAACGTATGCACTATAAAGAAATTATCACAGCAAATATGTGATTTTTTGTTAACCTATTCATTGCTTTAGACGAGAATACTCGCGCAACGATATCGCCCGTCAGACCCTTTGGACGAGTTACGAGTTTGTTAAGAAAACTAGTCAGACTCTCAGAAGTCAAGTCGTAAGCATTGTAATGTTGTTGTTCCATGCTTTCGATTTATCATACAGAAAAACAAGTCAAATAAATTAGTAATTTTTTAATGCATTTTTTCCTTTTTTACTTCTCTTCTTACCTCAAATATTAATATAAAATAAAACATTAGTTGCTGTTGATTAAACAATCTTTATTTTTAGTCATATTTGGAGGGGTTAAAGCCATAGTGGTGTAAGTCACTTTTCTTAACCTATCGAGTTAACCGAAAAAATACATATAATTCGCCAATGATATAATAACATTAGACGTTCATTTCATCGACTGCAATTGGCAAATAATATCGTGACAATTCGACCATAGGTTTTGGTCCTCGTCGTCAAGACGTTAATAATCTTTGATGCTTATATATAAGCATCTCGTTTTTAAAATAATTTAAATTAAATTAAATTATTAAATTTATTGCGAAAAATATTACCTCAGCCAGGGTTCGAGTTAAGCTCATAGATGCAGTCTACACATGCAGATATGTTGAAAAAAGAAGGAAAAAAGTGGTCAAAAAAATTGACTTACACCACTATGGCTTTAACCCTTTTATTTGTAGTCAAATTATGAAGATTTGCGTGACAAACTTGTGGTCCAAGTTAACTCCAAAGCGTCTGACAATATCGTCGCGCGAGTATTCTCGTCCAAAGCGTCTGACAGGCGATATCATTGCGCGAATATTCTCGTCCAAAACAGTTAAAGGGTTAAGTTCGAAGTACTAAGAGGCATAAGATTTTTAGTCAATACAATTTTTTTAGTTACATTACATAATTTTTTTCAAAGTTTAAATGAAAAAGAAAAAACTGCAAATTTTTCGTTATTTTTACTTATTTTAACAAGTCCACGAGTTAAAAAATCGGCCATATATACAGGGTGTCCAAAAATCGCATACTCCACTAGGGAGGTGATTCGTGACCCAAAAACAGCAAAAAGTTATACAAACATAGGTCCGAAATGAGCCGTTTCCGAGTTATAGCCACTTTTAGGTTCAAAAATCGTAATTTAGAATCCGCTTGGGGATCCCTCTTTCTTAATTATTTCTTAAATTAAAATTTTTATTTTTAATAATTTTAATTTTTTAATTTTAATTTTTTATTTTTTTTCAATTTTCAAATATTGGTAAATACGATTACATTATTTTTAAAAGAAATCAGTTGTTTTCACGGCTATTCAATAAATCAGTGTTTTCACACGGCTACTTGAAATCAGTGTTTTCAGGCTACTTGAAATCAGTTGTTTTCACGCTATTCAAATCAGTTGTTTTCACGCTATTCAAAATCAGTTGTTTTCACGGCTACTTGAAATCAGTTGTTTTCATGGCTACTTGAAATCAGTTGTTTTCACGGTTATTCAAAATCAGTAAGTAAATCACGGCTTTTCATAAGTTTCAAATTGCCTCGGCAGTATTACTTTGAGCAAGACCATACATAAGATGCATATCAGCTAATTCATTAAAACTTAAACGATCCATTGATGAATACGGAAAGATTAGATACAACCTAAAAGTAAGGTGTTGTTAAATAATAATTTGAAACTTATTGAAAAGCCGTGATTTACTTACTGATTTTGAATAACCGTGAAAACAACTGATTTCAAGTAGCCATGAAAACAACTGATTTCAAGTAGCCGTGAAAACAACTGATTTCGAATAGGCGTGAAAACAACTGATTTCAAGTAGCCGTGAAAACAACTTATTTCAAGTAGCCGTGAAAACAACTGATTTTGAATAGCCGTGAAAACAACTGATTTTGAATAGCCGTGAAAACAACTGATTTCAAGTAGCCGTGAAAACAACTGATTTCAAGTAGCCGTGAAAACAACTGATTTTGAATAGCCGTGAAAACAACTGATTTCTTTTAAAAATAATGTAATCATATTTACAAATATTGAAAAATTGAAAAAAATAAAAAAATTAAAATTAAAAAAATTAAAAATATTTAAAAATAAAAATTTTTAATTTAAGAAATAATTAAGAAAGAGGGATGCCAAGCGGATTTTAAATTATGATTTTTGAACATAAAAGTGGCTATAACTCGGAAACGGCTCATTCCGGACCTATGTTTGTATGAACTTTTTAGCTTGTTTTTGAGTCCCGAATCACCTCTCGAAGTGGAGTAGGCGATTTTTCGGACACCCTGTATATATATATATATATATATATATATATATATATATATATATAGAACATTTTTGCTGAAATTTTCACATTTTCACTATAAATTTCAATTTATTAAATTTGGTAATTTGATACTGCAATATATATTATATCTATTATTTCTTACACAGAAAATCAATGCATGGTGATTTAATTTGACAAATCCAATTACATTTTTATTTCAAGTCACTATTCCTGCATTTTCTTTATTATTATATTGAGTGAAGTATTCAGATTTCCAATGACGCTGATTGATTAAATTGATCATAAGAAAGTAATAATTATTATCCTTAGAATTACATTCTCATACCAACTATGTGTTTTCACTCTACTTAAATCATCATTGAATTCTAACAGCGATTATCTTTTGAAATTAATTTACCATCTTTATTTTCGATTACTACTTTTCAATATTGAATCATAATTACTATATATGTTTCATGCTACGATTATTCAATGTGTTTAACACCCGTTTGATGACTCTTATAATATTTCAATCTTTATACGATAATCTATTATGTCTTAATTATTTAATTGGAGAATCAAACCTGTTGTTGAAAAGTTTTTATAATTGTTTGAAAAGAAGTGAGAGAGAGAGAGAGAGAGAGAGAGAGAGAGAGAGAGAGAGAGAGAGAGAGAGAGAGAGAGAGAGAGAGATAGATAATCTTTATTAAGCCCGAGCATATGCTATGGGGCAAATTTAAAACATAGCCATAATACATTCGTTGTGGTAACCCATAAGTAACATGCTACTTATGACTTTACGCCAGAATACAAACAAAAGCAAAATTAAAAGTTGATGTGACTCGAAAAGTATCACAAAGAATAGATCAACTAAAACATGTTTGTACATATGTTTATGTTTTAGTATTCAAGCCCAAATATTTATTACTTAGCTAATAGACGCATGTATTGTAAAGTAACGGTAATATAATATTTTACACTATGTACATAATACTTAAAACTACGATATGCTCTCAATCAAATTATGTCGGTGTATAACACAATACAGCCATTCTAGCTCTAGTCAGGCCCAGATTCAGATTCTAATAGGAATGCTCGCAGAAGACTCTTGAAGGATGTAAAAGAAGGTGCCGTTGTGATACTAGATGGTAATGACTGCCAGAAATATATGGACGAGATATGGAAAGAATTCTTATAAGTGACAGTTCTATGAGCCGGCAGATAAAATGCTTGTGAAGAGGTGGCATGTCTTTCCGATCTCCTGAGCGATGGATCAAGCGGGGTAAAGAGCTCACGCAGATATAATGGAGAACGCATATGGATGATTCTATACATCATGCAGCCAAGGAAGTAAAGCCTTCTGTTTTCAACTAGGAGCCAGCCTAGTTTCCGCCTATACGGACTGATATGCACATCACGCCTGAGATTAAAGATAAATCGTATACTGCAATTAACTAGCCTTTGAAGTCTAGTGTTTTGCTCTTTGGTTAAGCTATGATATACTAAACAGCAGTAATCGATATGAGGCAAGACCAGGGTGACTACAAGCTTTACTCTCAATGCAGTAGAAAGACTATTCTTATTAAACTTAATTTTATATAACGCATTGTGAGCTTTGCGTGAGACAAGTGAAATATGCCTCTTCCAAGAGAGATCGGATGTGACGATCACCCCCAAATTTTTCACTTCAGTCACGAATGGCAAGGGCACATTGTCCACAATGACAGGCGGTAGATTATCAAGGTTTATATTGCTGACATATGCCCTGCTACCAAATATCATGACGTTGGATTTTGACGGATTCAGTTTAAGACCATTTGATCGAGCGTAATCGAAGATAGCGTTGGCATCTTTGGAGATTAGTTCGATACCTTGAAGAATGCAAGCCGGTGGACATCTGTAGTAGATCTGAATGTCGTCTGCAAATATCATATGATCCGAGTGGCGCAAGACATTACATATATCATTTACGTAGAGGGAAAACAAATGAGGGCCTAACACAGAGCCTTGAGGTACGCCACACAGCGTAAGCAGCCAATAGGAAAGTTCACCAGTCTCATCCACTACGGCTTGGGACCTACCAGTCAGATACGAGAAGAGCCACTGCAGAGCGGCGTCTGAGAAGCCTAACATTTTCAGCTTTATCAAAAGTCGAAGATGCGGGACCATGTCAAAAGCCTTGCTGAAATCAAACAGCACCATGATAGTGATTAACCCCTCGTCAATACCTTTCTTTATGTCATCGCAGACTCGCAAGAGAGCAGCTTGGGTGTTATGACCAGGTCTGTATGCAGACTGTCTAGGATTTAAGAGATTATGCTCTTCAAGATATTGTATAATCTGCGAGGCTGCTATCTTCTCAAGGATCTTCGACAACTCAGGCAAGTTGGCTATTGGTCTCGCGTCAGACGGAGACGACGGAATGCGGACCTTTGAGAGAGGGCGGATCAGAGCACGCTTCCATTCAGACGGAAATAAGGAGAATTCCAGTGATCTGTTAAACAACTCGACAAGCCATTGGCCCATGACTGACCAAGCAGCACGCAGAACGAAGACTGGTATACCATCCGAACCCGACGCATAAGAGTGAAGGGGTCCATCAGCCAAAAGCTTAAAGACAACACCAGGCGTTACGGTGGAAAAATTAAACTCCGGTCGCCAGGACGGTCTAACAGCCTGGGCCATAGCTGAGACGAAGTCCACCTGAGTGCAAGGCAGCTGAGCATCATATACTGAAGCAAAATATGTGTTCAGCTGGTCAGGCGTAAAGAAGTGCAGAGGAGAAACTAACGTCGATTTGACCAGTCCGAGACGCGCTAGTTCCCTCCATAGTTTGTTTGAATCGGTGATCTTCATTAAGGCGCTGAACTGGAACTCACTCTTTGCCCGCTTGATATCTTCATTTAGCCGATTGCGAAAGAGCCTATAAGTAGCATAGGCCAGTAAATTCTTAGATCGTTTCGCATTCTTGTATAGTCTATTCCGTTCACGCAGCCGGGTTACAAGATCCTCAGTGAGCCACCGCACAGGGGGCTTCTTAACCACAAATTTTCGTATCGGAGCATGCAAATCAAGCGCCTGAACCAATGTCCCCGACAGCACAGCACAGAGATCGTCGACCTCAGTCCCCGTCTGGCCCTCCTCAGCAATGGCCCGAATACGCGTCAAGAAGGCAGCACCACTCACAATCATTTGCAGATGGCCCTGAAATTCGTCTACATCCACACTCCTGTAGCTTCGTCTCGATATGGCACGCTCAGCGACGACATCAGACCCCAAAGAAAGCGTCAGTTCGACAAGGTCATGTCCAGCTATAAACGGGCTTTCAGATTTAATAAAAGTCCGGACCTTCTCGTCGTCATCCACCGCCAGGACGTCGAGCCACGAGTCAGAAGTAGCTGTGTGATACGTGGCACCAGAGGGCACAATGGTCATTGACATGCTAGACATTAGCTCACGGAGGTATCCCGCTTCGTAGTTAGTGGAAAGAAGATTGCAATTTAGGTCGCCACCAACGATAACATGTTTGTATGAGTGCATAACTTCGGTGAGTGCCTCTTCAAAGTCATGTAAGAGCAGACCCTTTGGTCTTCTATAGATGGACGCATACAATACCGCATCATTGTTAGGCAGGCGAATGTCGATAATGAGGTACTCAGGAGCATTTTCCACTCCTGACAGAAACAGCAATAACCTTGGCCTTAAGTGTGTTGCGCACATAGCAAGCCACTCCTCCACCTCTCCTACCAACACGATCATGACGAACCAAAAAGTATCCATCCAACGCTACCAGGTCATCGGAAATATCAGTATTAAGCCATGTTTCAGACACAGAAATAATATGATGAAGGTTTGCGTTGAATTGTAGTCTGATGAGATCAATATGACCGCGAAGGGAGTTGGCATTGAATTGTGCTATGCAAAAATGAGAGTTCTTGGTTAATCGATTCGTAATAACAGAAGCCGCTATATGCCTGTCTCGACCAAGTCAAACCAAGTCGGTTAGGTTCTCCATAGAGTCAATATAGATGATGGGAGTGCCATCCGAAGATCTGACACATATGCGACCCTGCTTTATCCAGACGTATTTATAGGATTTCTCCTTGGCGACGCGCTTGGCATGCTGCAACAAGTCGTATGTGGCTTTAGGCAGCATCTCATTTACGTATAAATTGCGATCCGAGTCATTGCCACATACATCACGCTGCTTAAGCACTCGCCTTGCACGCTTCTTCGCAATAATGGCATCGCGGACAGCACTTGATGACAGGGTCACAACAATCGATCCCAGGCTGCCCGCATTTAAACGGCTCGGAGCTGCACCAGGCTGCAATTTGCGTTTCATGGATCTGACGTCAATCACGTGGCTGGAGAGATTCTGACTATCCAGTGCACTAAGTATATTGTTGACGAGCTCTGTTGGAGTAATCGACAACGCCTCCGTCAGTCCCGAAATAATGAGCTTATTTTCTTCCTCAGTATGCGCAATGGGCTGAGCTGTTTTCAGCACCTGTATGTCACGCGCCTGGGCTGAACTCGCTTGTTCCAGCTTGGTAATGCGCTGAGAGTTATGTGCAACAGTCTCAGCGATACAATTTAATTTGCTGAGTTTGTCGTTGATCTCTCTGTTTATTTCACGCTGGTCTTCTATAAAAGCGGTCAGTTTGTTGTTTGATTCTTCGGTCTTTGATCGCTGATCTTCCATAAGAGCAGTCATTTTTTTGTCAGATTCTCCAATCCTTGACATTATAGACAAAAACAGTTCATCAGTAGACTGTGACTTCGTATCCGTGGGAGTAGCCATATCTTCGAAATTTAGTGATTGTGTACACTTATCAGCCAGCGGTGTGGTCGGTAAGTCTTGTTGCGCTGCCAAAGCTTTACAGCAGTGATCGGCGTATCTAGTCAAAGCGAAGACCTTAATGCAACCAGGGTGAAACAATTTGTTGCACTCGCATGCAGCAGCAGTAGTCGCTATTGACCTTTTGCACTTGAAGCACTGCATAAGTGATGCGCCAAGCCAGTCGTGAAGAGATCAGGGATACGTCAACCGCGTAGGTAGCAGATGGTAAAGCGTCAGAAAGCCTCGGATGGTAAACAGCAGCAATACGCGCAGAAGCCCTCAGATGGTAACAGATGCGCAAGATAGGTGTGAAATCAGGACAGCACCGAGATAAGAGAAGCAGGAGCATGCGCAGCGGGAGTCCCCGTTAATCCAAGACAATGAGGCAAGAGTGAGGTTAGAATGAGAAAAAATATTTCACCTCAGAATAGCCAAGACAGCGGTTGCAAGGAAAGAAGGATGTAACACCAATCTTAACAAGCAACAAAAGACCTGCTCGAATCTGTAACAGAATTGCCCGAAGGCAGCTTGCGACAGAGATATGCTCGTTTAATGCAAGAACGACAAAACAGACATGCACGCTGTACTCACCGAGAGAGAGAGAGAGAGAGAGAGAGAGAGAGAGAGAGAGAGAGAGAGGGAGAGAGAGAGAGAGAGAGAGAGAGAGAGAGAGAGAGAGAGAGAGAGAGCTTCAACTTTATGAGAAGTCGAAGGTGCGGGACCATGTCAAAGGCCTTGCTAAAGTCAAATAATACCATGATTGTGATCAACCCCTCGTCTATACCTTTCTTTATGTCATTACAGACTCGCAAGAGAGCAGCCTGGGTGTTATAACCAGGTCGGTATGCTGATTGTCTGGGATTTAAGAGATTATGATCCTCAAGATAGTGTACAATCTGCAAGGCAACGATCTTTTCGAGGATCTTCGACAGCTCAGGCAGATTAGCTATAGGTCTCGTATCAGACGGAGACAATGGAATACGGACCTTAGAAAGAGGGCGGATCAACGCACGCTTCCATTGAGACGGAAACACGGAGGTCTCAAGTGATCTATTAAATAACTCCACAAGCCATGGGCCCATAACAGACCAAGCAATCCGCAGAACAAACATTGGAATACCATCCGAGCCCGATGCATAGGAGTGAAGGGGTCCATCCGCAAGGAGTTTAAGGACATCATTAGGCGTTACAGTGGAAAAGTCAAACTCCGGACGATGGGACGGTCTGACAACCTGGGCAGTGGCTAAGACAAAATCTGCATAAGTACACGGAGATTGAGCGTCATATACAGAAGCAAAATACGCGTTCAGCTGATCAGACGTAAAAACTTGCAAAGGAGAAACTAAAGTCGATTTGACCAATCCAAGACGCGCTAACTCCCTCCATAACTTGCTTGAATCAGTGATCTTTATTAAGGAGTTGAACTGAAACTCACTTTTCGCACGCTTAATATCCGCATTCAGCCGATTACGAAAAAGCCTATAGGTGGCGTAGGCTAGTATACTATTGGATCGCCTCGCATGCTTATACAGTCTATTTCGTTCACGTAGCCGGGTCTTAAGATCTTCAGTGAGCCATCGCACAGGGGGCCTTCTGATCACAATCTCTCGTATCGGAGCATGTACATCCAGTGCTTCGATCAAGGTCCGCGACACTACCGCACAGAGATCATCAACTCCAGGCACCGTCTGGTCACCAGCAATGGCCCGAATACGCATCTGGAACGTGGAGCTACCCTCAATCGAACGAAGATCATCCCGAAACTGGTCACCATCAATGCTCCTATAGCTACGTCTTGAGACGGTGCGCTCAAAATCCATGCCCGTCCTCAGTGAAAGCGTCAGTTCGATAAGATCATGACCAGCTATAAACGGGCATTCAGATTTGACAAAAGCCTGAACTTTGTCGCTGTCATCCACCGCCAAGACGTCAAGCCACGAGTCAGAAGTAGCCGTGTGATGTGTAGCACCCGAGGGTACAATACTCATTGACATGCTTGACATCAGTTCACGCAGGTATCCTGCTTCATAATTATTAGAAAGAAGGTTACAATTTAAATCGCCGCCTATAATAACATTTTTGTATAAGTGCATAACTCCCGTGATCGCCTCCTCAAAGTCGTGTAAAAGTAGACCCTTTGGTCTTCTATAGACAGATGCATACAGTACTGCCTCATCGTTGGGCAGGCGAATGTCGACAATGATGTATTCAGGGGCGTTTTCTACCCTCGCAGAAACAGCGATGACCTTAGCTTTGAGTGCGTTGTGAACATAGCAGGCCACTCCTCCACCCCTCCTGCCCTCACGATCATGACGAACCAAAAAGTATCCGTCTAACGCCACTAGGTTGTCAGAAATGTCAGCGTTAAGCCACGTTTCAGACACTGAGATGATGTGATGAGAGCATGTGTTAAAATGAAGTCTAATAAGATCGATATGACTGCGAAGGGAGTTGGCATTGAGCTGTGCCACGCAAAACTGAGAGTTCCTGGTTGAACAATTCCTTGTGACTGAAGCCATTGTGTACTCGGCTCGATCGAGTCAAACCAAGTCAGTAAGATCTTTATCTGACTCGATATGGATTATGGGGGTGCCGTCAGAGGATCTGACGCATATACGACCTCCTTTGACCCAAACATGTTTATAGGCTTTCTCTTTAGCAACACGTTTTGTGTGCTGTAATAAATCATACGTAGCCTTGGGTAACATCTCGTTAACAAAGATGCTGCGATCAGAGCCATTTTCACATACTTCACTCTGCTTAAGCACGCGTCTGGCTCGTTTTTTAGAAATAATTTCATCGCGGACAGCACCAGACGCCACGGTGACCACAAGCGAGCTATTGTCACCAGTCCTCGTGGAACTGCCAGGAGTCGCTTCAGGTTGAGATTTACGTGTCATGGGTCTAACATTAAGAATATGGCAGGAGAGATGCTGTATATCCAGGACATTGAATACCTTGCCAACAAGCTCAGTCGGGGCAATCAACGACGCCGCAGGCAGTCCGGAAACAATTAACTTGTTCTCAACTTCAGAACGCTCATTGGGCTGAGCGGTTTTTAGAGCCTGGATATCACGCGCCTGAGCAGTTTTTAAAGCCTGGATATCACGCGCCTGATTCGAGCACTCCTGCTCCAACTTAGTGATACGCTGAGAGTTTTGGGCAACCGTTTCCGCGATAAGGTTCAGCTTGCTCAGTTTGTTATTAATTTCACTATTTATATTACGCTGATCCTCCATAGACGCCGCCAATTTACTATTCGATTCCTCGTTCTTAGATCGCAGATCCTCCATAAAGGTAGTCAATTTTTTGTCAGATTCCTCCATCCTTGACCATATAGACCTTAACAGCGCTTCAGTAGACTGCGGTTGCGTGTCAGAAGGAGAAGCCATATCCTCTAAATTAGATGCTTGTGCACACCTGTCAGTCTGCGGCGTGAGCGGTAAGACTTGTAACGCTGCTAAGGCTCTACAGCAGTGATCCGCGTATTTGGACAAGGAATACGACTTGACACAGCCGGGATGAAACAGTTTGTTGCACTCGCATGCAACAGATGTAGTTGCAATTGACTTCTTACACTTGTAGCACTGCATGAATAATACGCCAAGAAGTCGAAGATCAGAACCAAAGTAGTGCAGTTGGGCAAACCAGTCAGTAGCAGATAGAATACGTGCAAAAGCCACAGATGGTAACAGCGGTGGCACGTGCCGAAACCCACCGATGGTAACTCGTGCGTAAACCAGTGTGAAAAGTAGGACAGCGTAGAGATAAGAAAGGCAGGAGCATGCGCAGCAAAAGTCCACGTCAATCCAAAGCAATGAGGCGGAAGTGAGGTTAGAATAAGAAATACCTCAAAATCCGTAACAGTAGTTGCAAGGAAAGAAAGACGCAATATCAGTCTTAACAAGCAACGAAAGACCTGCTCGATACTGTAACAGAAAATGCCCGAAGGCAGCAGAGAGAGAGAGAGAGAGAGAGAGAGAGAGAGAGAGAGAGAGAGAGAGAGAGAGAGAGAGAGAGAGAGAGAGAGAGAGAGAGAGAGAGAGAGATTGATTGATTGATCATTTATTATGCCCAAACAATGGCTACAGGGCAAAAAGATACAAAGAAAATTATAATAGCAAGCACATGCTCACTCTCAGTAACAATATGCCAATTACAAGCAACTTACAACCTACGCTACTTAAGACTAACGCCACTTACAACTAACGCAACTAAAACTGATAAAGAATAGCAACGCAACTTAAAATTAAGGACTAGTACACTCGCAACTTAAAATTACGCAACCTAAAATTAAGGACTAGTACACTCGCAAGAGGTATGCAAGAACAAAAGAACAACAAAAGAACAAAAGAACAAAAGCCCGTCACTCCGATTCAGACGAAAGCAAAAACGCAAAAAGTAGGCTCTTGAAAGATGCAAGCGAAGATGCCGAAGTTATTGTACTAGGAAGAGAATGCCAGAAATATATGGAAGAAAGTTGGAAGGAATTTCTGAAAGCAACGGTTCTGTGAGTAGGTATATGGAACGTCTGAGTGGATGATGCAGCTAGTCGGTCAGATCTCCTAAGTGTTGGATCGAGAGGAGGAAAAAGCTCACGTAGATATGAAGGAGAACACATATGCAGAATGCGATAGGTCTGACATCCGAGAAAGTAATATCTCCTATTTTCAACCAAAAGCCACTTCAACTGACGTCGATACGGTGTAATGTGTTCGTCACGCTTAAGGTCATAGATGAACCGAATGCAACAGTTGACGAGCCTTTGCAATTTCATATTCAACTCACCGCTCAAACTGTGATATACGAGACAACAATAATCAATATGTGGCATGATTAAGGTAGTGACAAGTTTAATCCTGAGATTGGTAGAAAGAGAGTTCTTATTGAACTTCAAATTATTCAGCGCGTAATGCACTCTTTGTGATATCAGCGAGATATGTCTCGTCCATGAAAGATTAGACATAAAGATTACACCCAAATTCCTAACCTCATTTACAAAAGGTAGGGGCGTATCATTCACAATGATAGGTGGAAGACTACCAAGATCAATGCTATTAATATAAGCTCGACTTCCAAAAATAATAACCTTAGATTTCGCAGGGTTTAGCTTTAGTCCGTTCGTATTAGCATAATCGAAGATAGCATTGGCATCACATGTAATCAATTCCAGAGCCTGAAGAATATTAGCAGGTGAACATAGGCGGTAGATCTGGACATCATCCGCAAAAATCATGTGAGATGCATAACGTAATATCCTATAAATGTCATTAATGTATAAAGAAAACAACAGAGGGCCAAGCACGGAACCCTGAGGGACTCCAGACGAAGTAAAAATCCAGTCAGAAAGATTGCCCTCGTCATCAATAACCGCTTGAGAACGACCTGTTAGGTAGGAGAAAATCCAGTTTAAGACAGCATCAGAGAAGCCTATCTGTTTGAGCTTAATAAGTAGTTGTAGATGGGAGACTGTATCGAATGCCTTGCTAAAGTCAAACAGTATCATAATTGTAATAAGTCCCTCATCAATCCCCTGCATGATATCGTTGCAAACCCGCAGAAGCGCAGATTGTGTGTTATACCCTGAGCGGTACGCAGACTGTCTGGGATTCAGAATGTCGTATTTGTTTAGGTAGTCTAATATCTGTGAAGCAACAATTCGTTCCAATAATTTAGACAGCTCAGGTAAATTCGCGATAGGTCTGGTATCTGACGGGGATAGTGGTGTTCGAATCTTAGAAAGCGGGCGAATATGAGCTTTCTTCCACTCTGACGGGAACGACGAAGTGTCTAACGATCGATTAAATAAAAGAACAAGCGATGACGAAACAACAGGCCAAGCAATGCGCAGAACATACAGCGGTAAACCATCTGAACCGGAAGCATAAGAGTGGAGAGGTCGCATAGACAAAAACTCAAAAGCTGACCGAGGTGAGATAGTAGAAAACACAAACTCAGGACGATCAAAAGGTCGCGAGACCAAAGCAGTGGCAGAGATAAAGTCAGAATGAAGACATATAGGCTGAGCATTGGAAACAGACGCATAATATAAGTTCAGCTGATCAGATGAGAAGAAATGTAATGGAGAGGTGAGAGTTATTTTTGCAAGCCCAAGTCGAGCAAGTTCTCTCCACAGTTTGGCAGGGTCAATAATACCAATGAGAGACTTATAATAAAATTCGCTCTTAGCCCGCCTGATATCCGCATTGAGTTGATTTCGGAAGAGTCTGTAGGAAGCATAACCTAAGAGACTATTGGCCCGTTTAGCACGCTTATATAGCTGATCACGAGTATGTAGACGAGCAATCAATTCAGGAGTCAGCCACTGCACAGGAGGCTTCCTGATTACAAAGTTACGAATAGGGGCAAAGGTGTCAAGTGCCCCCAACAAGGCACCAGACAGCACTCCACACAGCCTGTCCACATCAGTATCCTCTGACACACCATCGATTTCAGACCGTACTGCGCCAGCAATGGATCCAAGGTAATCACAGAACTCCGTGTCAACAATTCCTCTGTAGTTACGCCGAGAAATAGAGCACACCGGTCTAAGATTAGAGCTGAGAGACGTAGACAATTCCAAAAGATCATGACCAGCAATGAAAGGACTCTGAGATTTAGTGAATGATATAATTTTGTCCATATCATCCACTACAAGCACGTCAAGCCAAGAATCAGAAGTCGCGGTGTGATGGGTAGGCTCAGAGTTAACAATATGTAACGATAGACTAGAAATTAATTCACGCAAATAATCCGCCTCGAAGTTAGTCAATGATAAATTGCAATTCAAGTCACCACCAATAATAATATTTTTGTAGAGATGAGAGAATCGGTTAAGAGACTCGACAAAGTCATGCAAGAGAAGACCCTTAGGCCTTCTATAAATAGACGCAAATAGCACCGATTCACCATCCGGTAGACGTATCTCGATAAGGAGATATTCAGGTGAATTATCACAGACGTAATTAGAGGTGGCCAAGATCTTAACCTGAAGCGACTTATGCACGTAACACGCCACTCCACCACCCATCCGTCCCACTCTATCATGACGAACCAAGAAGTAATTGTCCAAGGCAACAGTCGCATCAGAGACATTCACATTGAGCCATGTTTCAGAGACAGAAATTAAATGATAAGAACGTGTGGCACAATGCAGCCTAATATAATCAATATGTCCCCGCAGGGAATTGGCGTTAAATTGAGCCACGCAAAACCGAGTGGACCTTAAAACCGAGCCACGATGAACGACGGATGGCAACGAGCAATCGGAACGCACATGTCAAACCATCTTATCAAGATCAGAAACCGAGTCAATTCGAATAACAGGCTTACCATCCGAGTGCCTGACATGTACATGACCCCCCCTCACCCAGACATACGCGTAAGATTTATCTTTAGCTACACGCTTCGTCTGTTGAAGCAATTCGTAAATGTCCTTAGGGAGCAACTCATTTACGTGTACACTCCGATCCGAGTCATTGCCACAAACATCCCTCTGCCTCAGCGTGCGTCGTGCACGCTTTTTGGCGATCACAATATCACGGACAGCACCAGACGCTACGGTGACGACAAGCGAACCACTGTCACCAGTCCCCGTGGAACGGCCGGGAGTTGCTTCGGGTTGAGACTTCCGTGTCATGGGTCTAACATTAAGAATGTGGCAGGAGAGATGCTGTATATCAAGGACTCTAAATACGTTGCCGACAAGCTCAGTCGGGGCAATCAACGACGCCGCAGGCAGTCCAGAAACAATTAACTTGTTTTCGTCTTCAGAACGCTCAAAGGGCCGAGCAGCTTTTAGAGCCTGGATATCACGCGCCTGAGCCGTTTTTAGAGCCTGGATATCACGCGCCTGAGTCGAGCACTCCTGCTCCAGCTTGGTGATACGCTGAGAGTTTTGGGCAACCGTTTCTGCGATAAGGTTCAGCTTGCTCAGTTTGTTATTTATCTCTCTATTAATATTACGCTGATCCTCCATAAAAGCCGCCAATTTATTATTCGATTCCTCACTCTTAGCTCGTTGATCCTCCATAAATGTAGTCAATTTCTTGTCAGATTCCTCCATCCTTGACAGTATAGACATTAACAGCACTTCAGTTGATTGTGGTTGCGTGCCCGAGGGAGAAGCCATATCATCGATATTAGATGATTGTGCACACCTGTCAGTCTGCGGCGTAAGAGGTAAGACCTGTAACGCTGCTAAGGCTCTACAGCAGTGATCCGCGTATTTGGTCAGGGAATACGTCTTGACACAGCCGGGATGAAACAATTTGTTGCACTCGCATGCAACAGAAGTAGTCGCAATTGACTTCTTACACTTGTAGCACTGCATAAGTAATACAAAATCAAGTCGAAGATCAGAACCCGAGAAATGCAGTAGGGCAATCCAGACAGTAGTAGATGGTAATACGTGCAAAAGCCACAGATGGTAACAAGCGGTAGCACGTGCTAGGCCCACCGATGGTAATGCATGCGCTGAGAGAGAGAGCACACACGTCAGGCCCAATAGCAGGTGTAGAAAGAGGAGATACAAGCAGGCGCATGCGCAGCAAGACACTTCATACAGGCAATTCGGAGAAATCGACAATGATTCCAAGAAGAGAGGTTATGATGAGTAATGATGCTTGTCACGAAAATACTCGGATTTAGGTGGCAATCTCCGAGAAAAAGAATAAGGCTCGTGACAAGCAACGAAAAACTTGCTTAGATCTGCAACAAAAAGGCCCGAAGGCAGCTCACGGCAGAAAATAGATCAACTCGAAGCAGGAGCAAGAATACAGCGTGGCACAATTAATACTTACGAGAGAGAGAGAGAGAGAGAGAGAGAGAGAGAGAGAGAGAGAGAGAGAGAGAGAGAGAGAGAGAAAAAGAGAGAGGGAGAGGGAGGGAGGGAGGGAGAGGGGGAGAGAGGGAGAGGGAGGGAGGGAGGGAGAGGGGGGAGAGAGAGAGAGAGAGAGAGAGAGAGAGAGAGAGAGAGAGAGAGAGAGAGAGAGAGAGAGAGAGAGAGAGAGACTATTTGCGTGTCTTATTACACATGTCCTCCGGGGCGAAGCCCGGGTAACCAGCTAGTATATATATATATAACAATAATTCTAATTTAATTGATTGTTTATACCGTAAAAATTGGGGTCTCTTGGGCCACTGCAATGTCTCCGAGCCACTTTCACTTCTCTGTTTAGCTCGTAGTGATTGAACAAAAGTAAATTGTTACTTGTGAAAATACACGATAAATTAAAAAATATATATATAACAATAATTCTAATTTAATTGATTGTTTATACCGTAAAAATTGGGGTCTCTTGGGCCACTGCAATGTCTCCGAGCCACTTCCACTTCTCTGTTTAGCTCGTAGTGATTTAACAAAAGTAAATTGTTACTTGTGAAAATACACGATAAATTAAAAAAAAAACAAGCATGAAAATTTCGTTTAAATATCAATTATATAGATTATTAAAATACAGTGACCCGAGACATTCTGGTGGCCCAACAGACCCAGAGGTTTATGCGCCGCGGTGTATATATTCATGAAAATTTGAGTGGAAGAATTGTTTGGTTCATAGATATGCGTAATTAAATTTATGTGTATATATTTATTTACAGGTGATTATTCAAGCGCAAAAGACGTTCTACAAATTATTCAAATGGCATCTGATTAAGAATCATCTGAATTAGATGAAACTAAGTTGAAAAAATCAAGATCAAAGCGTCACAAGAAAAAATATGAATCTATAGATGATGTCTGCACTTTAAATGACAAAAATTACAACAGAGTTAAAACTAGTAAAAAAGTCAAAAGAGCTCATGATACATTGCCATTAAAACCAGAAAACTTTCAGTCAGTTTTGATCACAACAAAATTACCTTTTTAAAAAAAAGGTAAAAAAAAGGCGTCAAGTCACACGCGTTTGAACAAAGTGGTTATCTCAAAAAAACCGATGAGGTATCTTTATACCTAAAAAAAACTGATGTGGTATGTTTGTATCTCAAAAAATTGAAGTATCTCTGTACCTAAAAAAAAAACCGATGAGGTATTTTTATACTTCTAAAAAATCGATGTGGTATGTTTGTATTTTCACAAAAATAAATGATATCTATCAATTGCGCCAAGTAAAAAATGAATATATATTTTTCGGAAAATAACTGTTGTATTATTTTAAAAAAATATCTTAGTATTTAAGTGTCTTCCCACACAAGTCATAATAGCTTCATTTTTCCTTACAGACATTATAATATAACCAAATTCCGTTACCTAACTCAACCCAAGTGATATGTATCTTTTTAAATAAATGTTTTCTTGATTGATCTTTAAATAAATCTTTAAATTGCGTTAATCAGAAAGAGAACATACAATTATAAAATTTTTAATCCAACACAGGAATACAAGGTATTTAAATGCAAAGATGTTAATCGCAAAGATTAAAAACTGTTAAAGAAGTAACAATAAAAAATGCAAACATTTTATTGAAATAAAAAAAAAATTTTGTACAAAAACTTGACGCTGCTTTTTTACTCCATAACCACTTTCTTCGAGCTAACATGCTGCGCATGTAGGTACTTCGCACTTTTTTTTAAAGAAGGTAATTTTGTTGTGACTAAAGTAAAAAAGCAGTTACGCCCGGCAACCGCAAATTCGCCAACATAAATTCTGGTCCTTCGAGCCGGATCGGAGTGCCACGGTGCCATTCGTCGAAGTGACGGACGCTCCACCAAGATGGATGACCTCATGGCGCAACATAAAGTCGCAATTCACGCGATTGACCGAGCCCTCGACAATTTCAAGAAGATCGGCAAGGCGAATTACACACTTGGAGTGGTTCGCAACCGATTGCTGCAACTCAAGGAGAACTACGCTCGGTTTGAGCTTCTCCACGGCAAGATTCTGGCTGCCGCCACCAAGGAGTTCATCGCCACGAGTCGATACTTCACCGAAGATCGTTTCGACAAGTGCGAGGAGACGTTCCTGACGACATCCGACTACATGGCTGAGTGGATGAGCAGGTTGGAGTCGCCGCCGCAAGTCAACCCTGGGTCATCCCCCGTAAGCCAATGTAATATCAGCGCATCGCCGCGTACCGCGTTTCAGCTTCCGCGCATTAATTTGCCAAAATTCGCCGGAGAGTTCCGCGAGTGGAAAGCGTTTCGCGATCAATTTACGGCGCTCATTATTAACAATCGTGACTTATTAGAAGTCAATCGGTTGCAATATCTGCATTCGTGCGTGAAAGGCGAAGCCAGCGATGCCATACGCAATGTGGCATTAACGGATGCTAATTTCAAAATCGCGTGGAATTTGTTGCTCGCGCGATACGACAATCGCCGACGGTTGGTGCACGAGCACATACATGCTCTGCATACGCTTCCTCCCGCGACCTCAGATTCCGCCGCCGCTCTCACCGCGTTGCGCGATAAAGCAAGCGTGTCGATTCAGTCTCTAAAAAACCTCGGCCGTGCGGTTGACACATGGGATGACATCTGGGTTTATTTGCTAGTACAAAGGCTTGATAAAGGCACCCGTAAAGCATGGGAAAACTTGGAGATACGTTAGATTATCCCACATACGAGCAACTTGATAATTTCTTAAAGTCGCGAATACGTGCGCTCGAGAATATTCTCCCGGCTTCGCCTCAAGTCAAGGGCAATAAACAACATTCCTCAGTTCAAGCTCACGCAGCTAATGCCTGTACGAACAAGTGTCCCATGTGCCAAAAGACGCATTTCTTGTCCGCGTGTCCGGACTTTCAAAATAAAAGCGTCGCTCAACGACGTGATCTCGCGAAGAAGTTTCATTGTTGTTACAATTGCCTGAGCACACGGCATACTCGCGATGCGTGCTCAAGCAAGAATACATGCCGTCAATGTCAGCAGAAGCACCATACGCTTCTTCATACGACGGATGTGAATAACAATAGCTCGACAACCGAGAACTCACCTTCATCCGCGGACGCGAAAACAGATTCAACTGACGAAGTAACGTCACATTTATTGGCTCACACGAGCTTTTCGAAATCGAATATTTTGCTAGCCACTGCCTGGATCAAGGTGAGCAGTCTCAACGGTCACATGGTATAGTTCGTGCGTTATTGGATCAAGGTTCCGTTACAACTTTGATCACCGAACGTTTAGCTCAGCGATTGCGTCTCCCGCGTACGCGCGTCTCCGTCTCTATCACTGGGATCGGCGAGACCGCTGCCACCGCACGCAGCGCAGCTACCGTTTACGTGTCAGCGCGTGACGGTACGGGCCCGCGGCCCTCCGTCTCCGCTCTTGTTCTCAAGTCGCTTACGACTTACATTCCGCACCGAGTGCCGGATATAACCAAGAAGTCGTACATTCGCGAACTCTCGCTAGCCGACAACGATCCGACTAGCGCCGCGCCGATTGACGTCATCATCGGTGCTGACTTGTATGGCGCGATCTTACTACCGGAAGTCCGTAGTCGCGCCCCTCATGAGCCCGTCGCTCAAAACTCTATATTCGGATGGTTCCTGTCCGGCCCGATGCCGGTACCGTCGCAGACACGGCCGGCTCGCATTCAAACGCACCAATGCACGGTGCTGTCGGAAATCTCCGACCAGTTGCGACGTTTCTGGGAGGTCGAAGAACTTCCTCAGCAAACTCATCTCTCACCGGAAGAGATTCGATGCGAAGAGCATTTCGTATCGACGCATTCTCGTGCCCCCAATGGGCAATATATAGTGCGGTTGCCGTTCAAATCGGGGCCCCCTATCAACATAGGCGAATCGAAATCGTCTGCAATCGCGTTGTATTCGCGTCTCGAGTCGCGGTTAAAGTCAAATCCGGATCTCGCAAAGGAATACAACGAATTTCTCGCGGAATACGAGCGTCTCGGACACATGGTCAAGGCGCCGTGAGACGACCCGTCCGATGGTCAGGTATATTACATACCGCATCACGCAGTTATACTGCGAGCATAGCTCGACAACTCGTTTGCGCGTGGTTTTCAACGCTTCTAATCCGACCTCCAATGGTCTTTCCTTGAACGATCATCTCATGGTGGGCCGCAAGTTGCAACCTGAGTTATCATTCATTATCTTGCGATGGCGGCAATATCGATTTGTATTCACCGCCGACATCGCCAAGATGTACCGCCAAATTCTCGTCCACCCCTGCGACGTGGAATATCAGCGAATCTTATGGCGACCCACTCCGACCTCGCCATTGGTAGCCTATCTTTTACTAACCGTCACATACGGTAACGCGAACGCGCCGAATGCCGCCCTCCGTGTGGTCGAACAAGTCGCCAAAGACGAAGGCGCGGGATTCCCGTTAGCTGTTCCGGTATTGCAGCTGCACACATACGTCGACGACTGTGTGTTCGGTGCGGATGACATACCGCTCGCGCTTCAAACGCGCGATCAATTAATCTCTCTCTTGAAAAGAGCAGGATTTCATCTACGCAAATGGGCGAGTAACAATCCTGTATTGCTCGAAGGCATCCCATATAAGGTCGCCGGAGGTTACAATACAACCAACACTTGGCCAGTGCTACGGCATTCGATTATCGGCCAAGGTTTTGTCAGCCAATGCTGGGCCAACACTAGCTGTCTACCGAAAACCTGACCTATAAAGAATAATCCGGCGTTACGACAAAGCCAACGCTTGGCCAATGTTGGCAGCCGCACATCGCCCGACATTTAGTCAGACAGTACTGGGCCATCACTGGCAAATGACTGGCGGATAACCTATAAAGAATAATCCGGCGTTACGACGAAAACCAACGCTTGGCCAATGGTTGGCAGCCGCACACTGCCCAACATTCTGTTAGACAGTACTGAGCCATTACTGGAAAATAACTGGCAGATAACCTAATAAAGAATAATCCGGCATTACGACAAAGACCAACGCTTGGCTAATAATTGGCAGCCGCACATCGCCCAACATTCTGTTAGAAAGTACTGGGCCATCACTGGCAAATAACTGGCAGATAACCTATAAAGAATAGTCTGGCGTTACGACGAAGACCAACGTCTGGCCGATGATTGGCAGTCGTACGTCGGTTAAAAATCTTTCCGCCAGTGTTGTGTGTAATAAATCAAGTCATAGTTTATAAATTAATTTGTAATTCATTAACATTAAAGTTAAAGTTGATAATAAACGAAAAATGCAACACAATACTGGTGCGGTACAGGATTACATTAGGATAACCGGGGCTAAAAAATGGCATAATAAAATGACTTAGCGGTACATAATATCAAAGTCAATAATAAATAATTTTGATTTGTTTATTATTGACGTTGATATTATGTACCATGGCTGAGTCATTATTATTTACCATTTGTGTACAATAAATCAGTCATAGTTTATAAGTTAATGTTTAAAGTTTATTAATATAGTAATAATAAAGTACGAAAAATACTTTGCGCAACACACATGCAATACATAACAGCGCAATATATAATAGCACAAGTTTAGCAATCTTCGCAAACAATATTAATATATCATATGTCTATTCCATTTCGTTCATAAATAATTCAATTATCGACGTGGAATACCGTTGTTTCGTATAAATTATCAAAATACAGTAATAATAAAAGAATGTTATTTATAAAATAATTTGCGAAAATTTGATTCTTAATGGTCGCGTGATCGTTATGCGTACATTAATCAGATTTTGCACAACATGTAAAATATCACGCGTTTCTATTACCACGTTATAAAGTATAATAAACTAAATTCAGTTCGTATATAAGTTTCATCGAAAATTAGGTCGACGCATTGTTGACTTATTTCTAGCCTAATAATCCACGCAAAAAATAATATTTTGATAGCAAACTCTTTGGTAATTAACGCAAATTCCTAAGCAAGACGCGGTCTTCATCTAATTATCGATACTTTTTCTTTAATAAATTTATACAACTAACAGCAGGTATATGGCTTCTCGCGCGTGTGTAATAGAACTCTGCAAGTTCTCCTCGACGGAAAGCGAAAACAGCATATCGTCGCTTCTAAGAATCGAAACTCTTAAGTATGCTCATATCCGACGTAATTCTCCAAAGACACGTAGCGATCTCCAGAAAAATAGTTTTCCTCGTTATGTCTATTACGTTAGCACCGAAATTTCAGGACATATAGCACGAATTGTCGTGGCGTACCTCCGATATTCCTACTTGCATCATCGAAATTTGTCAACGTTTGATCAAGCTTGTTTTATCAACACTTTGCGAATCCAGCAAGCTTACTTTGATCTCAGCGGTTTATCCCTTTAATATTAAAGATTCTTAATTAATTAATGAAATAAAACCACCATCAAGCAATGAAGGATCTTTGATGCTGCTATCCGGCTGCTTTCCGATATATTCTTAACACTACTCTTATCACTAACCTTAAAGTTAACCTAATATATTACATTGCGAACAGTTTTGACACGGCGCGACGGTGGCTGCGTTTGCTGGAGATAGCTGCTTTGTCATACAAACATTTACAGACGTAAATTCGCTTTATATTTTAACCAAAATACGAGTAAACGCCATCAAATTCACAAATTTTACAAGACGTTTCCACTAAACACAGCAATTATCAACAACCGCGAAATGGCGCGAAACTCACCGCGGAAAAAACTCCGCATAAAAACTCATAGAAAAGTAATTTCGGTCAAATTGTCTAGAAATGGGATATACCCCCTTGTTGTAATTTATGATCTCCAAATCAAAAATTCCAATAGGCACAACCTTCGTCCGGACAGATTTTCTGCTATAGCTGTTTGAAAACGGCAATATTAGATTAACATACGCTGGACATCGACTAGTTCGACATTACAACATGTAGAAGTATACGTGCATGTTGGTGTATGCGTGTGTGCGTGCGTGAGTGCGTGAGTGCACTTGTAAACTATAATGTACACAATTTTTAACCAATTTGACTAAAACTACTTTTGGATAAGATATTTTGTGCGGAGTTGTTTTAAATAAATATTTTTTCCATGTAATTCTACATCTTATTAAGCTTATTAAATTAGAAAATATATGAAAATTGCGATAATAAGCAGTAATACGATGGCAATGCCGAATGATAATATCAACGATATTTAAACAAAATTGAGAGTGGTATTCCCTATCCGAACAATACAAGACTTTTTATTCTTTGAGAAAGCGATTGCTACATCAGAAGAGAAGAAGAAAGCTTTGGTGAGTAAAAATATTGAAATAACACTTGATTACTTTATACATTATATAACTTATTTTTGTTTATAGATTAAGTGGAATCAAATTTTGATATTTGGAGAAACGTGCATCAAGAAATGTGTGCAAAGGATAATGACATCAACGCTTTCAAAAACCGTCGAAATGGAATATTCAGCCTGTGGGAGGCAAACTCATCGGAAAGGGAAACGTGATTTTAGTAAGACGCAAACGTATTCGTGTTTGAACGGTTAGCTTTGGTAAGTAAAAATATTGAAACAACTCGTTAGTTTTTTCTTCACATCGTACAATATACATTTTTTAGCAGAGTTAATAGATGCTACTACCAATAAACACTTGATTACTTTATAACTACAGTTAATTAATAACGGACTGTCTTGAAGAATATTATATTTTCCTCATTTATCATAGTAATTCTAACACAACAAAATTACCTTTTTAAAAAAAAGGTAAAAAAAAGGCGTCAAGTCACGCGTTTGAAGAAAGTGGTTATCTAAAAAAAACCGATGAGGTATCTTTATACCTAAAAAAAACTGATGTGGTATGTTTGTATCTCAAAAAATCGAAGTATCTCTGTACCTAAAAAAAAACCGATGAGGTATTTTTATACTTCTAAAAAATCGATGCGGTATGTTTGTATTTTCACAAAAATAAATGATATCTATAAATTACGCCAAGTAAAAAATGATAATCCAACACAGGAATACAAGGTATTTAAATGCAAAGATGTTAATCGCAAAGATTAAAAACTGTTAAAGAAGTAACAATAAAAAATGCAAATATTTTATTGAAATAAAAAAAAAATTTCGTACAAAAACTTGACGCTGCTTTTTTACTCCATAACCACTTTCTTCGAGCTAACATGCTGCGCGTGTACTTCGCACCTTTTTTTAAAGAAGGTAATTTTGTTGTGACTGGAGTAAAAAAGCAGCGTCAAGTTTTTGTACGAAATTTTTTTTTATTTCAATAAAATATTTGCATTTTTTATTGTTACTTCTTTAACAGTTTTTAATCTTTGCGATTAACATCTTTGCATTTAAATACCTTGTATTCCTGTATTGGATTATCATTTTTACTTGGCGTAATTTATAGATATTATTTATTTTTGTGAAAATACAAACATACCGCATCGATTTTTTAGAAGTATAAAAATACCTCATCGGTTTTTTTTTTAGGTACAGAGATACTTCGATTTTTTGAGATACAAACATACCACATCAGTTTTTTTTAGGTATAAAGATACCTCATCGGTTTTTTTATATAACCACTTTCTTCAAACGCGTGACTTGACGCCTTTTTTTACCTTTTTTTTAAAAAGGTAATTTTGTTGTGATATCATTTCTTTTTGTAATATTCGGGATCATATAAGCATTAAACAGTACATGTTTATAACATATATATTTTGCGACATAAAATACAAATACAACTCAGCGTAATATGTTATTATAAACATGTACTAGTATTATAGTATATCCTTAGGTGATAATATGTCTAAGTAATAGTATGTAAACATAACACTTCTGTATGTTCAACAAGAAGGATCTGTACATATAAAAATAAATTTTCTTTACTAAACACATGCACATGTAAGGAGATTAGGCTATTTATAAACATCTTTATTCCTGTATTACAATAATTTGTTAAAATAAACGAAATTTAAATTTAAAAAAAGGATTTTAAAGCTTTAAATATCTACTTTCGAAAGGTTACTATTATTTTTTAATTTCTGTGAGTTTGATAATTTTTACATATAGAAAACTACGAGCTGGACAAATAGAAAATTTTTCTCTCACTTTGTGGGGCCTGTCACGTGCACAAAAAAAATCTGCGAAAATTTTCGACTTCGTAACGTGAAGCTTGAAGTTTTCCTTACAAAATCTTTTTTTAAAAATGTTTCTACGATTTTTTGTTGCTGAGTTATCGTGGATCAAAGTCAAAATGCTCATTTCTTATTCCGTCCACAATAACTTAGTAACAAAATATCGTAGAAACAGTTTTAAAAAAAGATTTTACAAGGAAAACTTCAAGCTTTCATGTTAGGAAGTCGAAAATTTTCGCAGATTTTATTTTGTGCACGTGACAGGCCCACAAAGTGAAAGAAAAAATTTTCTATTTTGTCCAGCTCGTAGTTTTTTATATGTAAAAATTATCAAACTCACAGAAACTAAAAAATAATAGTAACCTTTCGAAAGTAAAGATTTCAAGCTTTAAAACCCTTTTTTAAATTTAAATTTCGTTTATTTTTAACAAAGTTACAGCTGCTTGAATTTTTCCTATTTTTAAAGATAAATTTAGCATTCTCCTTTAATTTATGTGAGAAATGAGAAGATAAATGACCGTGCATTCTTTGAATGACGTTCACGATGATATTCGTGTTATGTACGATGCTTCTGTTGAAATCGAGGAATCACATGCCGGAAAAGTTTTTCTTAGGTATTTATCATTAAAAAATAACTTTGTATAATTCTCTTTTATGTTATTCATTCAGTTATTGGGATGGATCTGACCATCGTCCGGAGTGTTATAATGAAGAAAGGTGAATATATATATATATATATATATATATATATATATATATATATATAGATATATATACTGTGATTTAGAGATATTCCAGTGTCACTTTTGGAGTAACATTGGCGTGATATAAAAATGTTCTCCTGCATAATTTAATTTTCACATACAGGTAATTCTATCTATCAGCTTCTTCAGAGATGTTTAAAAGTTCTGAGGCATGAATTCAGCGAGCTTAAAACAGTAATGGTCAGCAGATCAGTTAATGTATGTCAAAGGAGGATCTTATATTACAGCACCATTAGACGTTTTACGATTTTATTGTAACTAGGGTAAATATACTAAATGATAAAACTTATGAAGCACTATCACAATGGTGGCATGTTATTTTATTTTACTTAGGTATTTATCACGATTGAAAGAATACTTTGTATAATTCTCCTTATGTTATTTTAGATCATGGTACGAGAAGAACAAACACATTTTTCCAGCGAGTAGATGGAGACCTTTTGATCCAACGAAAAGTTACGACCAGTATACAGTGTCGGATAAAAATAGGAAAAAAGGATAAAATCTGATAACTTATATTCAACGAAATTGTCCAATTTTGTTTAAAGGATTCAGATTCAAAGGACTGTAAATATTATAAATATACCAGATAAACATCTTTGTTTCATCATACAATTGATTCATTATAAAGAAGATTTGTAATAGATATATAATATATATATATGATATATAGTAGCTACATTGTATTTTAAGGACTGTCATTTTAAATTCATTCAATTATATGATATTTAATTCATTTACTCAATTATGTAGCTCTACTAAATTACAGTCCTTTTAAAATCTGAATCCTTTAAACGAAATTGAACAATTCGTTGAATCTAAGTTTATCAAATTTTATCTTTCTTCCTATTTTTATCCGACACTGTATACTTGTCGTAACTTTTCGTTGGATCAAAAGGTTCCCCCTACTCGCTGGAAAAATGTGTTTGTTCTTCTCGTACCATGATCTAAAATACATAAAGGAGAATTATACAAAGTATTCTTTCAATCGTGATAAATACCTAAGTAAAATAAAATAACATGCCAACATTGTGATATTGCTTCATAAGTTTTATTATTTAGTATATTTACCTTAGTTACAATAAATCGTAAAACGTCTAATAGTGCGGTAATATAAAAAGATCTTCCTTGACATACATTAACTGATCTGCCATTACTGTTTTAAGCTCGCTGAATGCATGCCTCAGAACTTCTAAACATCTCTGAAGAAGCTGATAGATAGAATTACCTGTATGTGAAAATTAAATTATGCAGCAGAACATTATATCACGCCAATGTTACTCCAAAAGTGACACTGGAGTATCTCTAAATCACTGATACATTTATCTTTCTTCATTATAACACTCCGACGATGGCCAGATCCATCCCAATAACTGAATGTGATCTGAATTTCTTCTTCCTTCAACGCGTTTTACTTTTTAGCCCAGTCTTGCTTTAATTCTTCCCTAAGTTTATTTTCCTCCTCCTCCCTTTCCCTATCTGGCAAGAAACTTGTATCTATATGGATTTTCTTATCTTCTTAATCGCGGGGCCATCAGATTGCCACATTTTCTGACTGCGGAGATTTTTCGGCATCTTTTCTTCGCCGCTAGCGCTCTTTCCTTTTCCTGCTCTTTCACGTTCCCATCTATTTATATTAATAGGAAATTATTACACATTAACTCAATAAGCGTTGAACTTGCATACATAAGTGAATCTCACGTTTTATGTAAAATTTTGTAAAAAACCGGTAACCTAACCTATGTTTACGCGAGCGTTACTTCTGTAGTAACTTAAGATACGATAATTCCTCCGCGTAAATGAGAGATTTTATACAGTAACTACGATGATATCGTATACGTTGTTACAGAAGTATACTCACGTAAACGTAAACTACTATAATTCCTGTCACATGTACTTAGTCACGTATAAAAGAGTCACGGTGCGGTCTCGCTTCGCGTGTACTTGACGCGAGACACTACCGTGTCTCTTGATATCACCTGAATATAGAATAGAAGATCATTGACTCTGTAGCATTGTAGTACCAAAATAGTCATAAGAATATTTTGCCTCTTGTGACACCCACAGGCACTTCGATTCTTGCGCGACGCGACCGAAATTCGGAATTATCGTATCTTGCACGACGCGACCGAAATTCGGAATTATATTTATTATAATGAGAGACCACGGTGTTACGCGCGAACGCGATACGTATTTCTAGGTTATATGTTGATTGACTGACTGACAGCGTGCTGTCCGCGCAAACGCACTGAGCGATGAGCGCGCACGTAATATGCTGTCCTCTTTTCATAATATGCTGTCTCTTTTCAATGTAGCAACACTATGCCATCTATCGAGGAAAAAGCAACCGTACGTACGGCGACGACGACGACGTTTCTTAATATTTTTCACATTTTCGACTTTACATCGTAATATCTCCGCTCGTAGGGCACGTAGCGGAAAATGTTATAGGAGATACCCCCCAATTCGAACCCTAAGCTATCGATCAAGCCTACTTAGAACTTGATCCGTTCACTCGTTATATGAGATCTCAACATCTCGAGTACTCGCAACCCGTCGCGTCGCGTAAAGAGACACGGTCGGCCTCGCTTTCCTGTGATGATGACGCTTTTGATGAATTTTTCTGACTTGACGCGAGACACTACCGTGTCTCTTGATCACTTTAATTCGAATTAACTACGTTATTTGTTCCATTTGAGATTTACGCTTGCCGTGCTTTCTGTTGATCGGTTTAAATCCGGTTGTATACCCGAACAATGGATAGTATCTCTGAATGAGATTAGCGATAGGTAATCCCGCCAGGAGTGAGATATTTCGCTCAACCGTAACTCTTGATTGACGATTTCCAGTTTATTTGAAACAATTCTATGAGCTCGAGATTAACACCTGTGAAGTAAATATATACAAGCAAACATTACATTTTGCTGTAAGAGTAAACCTCAGATTTGTATGATTTAATTCAAAATTATAATTTGTGTGATATAAACAAATTGATCGATTATCGTTCAAAGAATTAAACTCAAGACACCGATTAAAAATGTAAAAAAATGTTTTTCATACATCTATATAATTTATTTACTATTATGTACGCACAACACATGTTATATATATAAATAAACGAGATTAATCAGCTAATCGTTTCGTACCAGCGTTTTAAGGATAGAAAAAAAAAAAAAAAAAAAAAGCGATAGCTACCTGCACTTTTTGCTAATCCATCGGGACTGAAAGTCATAGCTTTCCTATCATTCGGTCTGGAACCAGTCACAAGGGTTACAACTGGTACCTCCCCGTCACCAGTAAAACCGACTTTTGCTTATTGAGTAAGGAAGTGACAACACTCTATTATCTGGAAAAATAGCCACGCTTCCTTGTCCTTTGGTCTTGGTCCTTTTTATTAACGGCAGTGCCAAACGTTCGTGCATATTGTCACAGCATATTGTCACAATCTTAAACACCATGTCGTCTGTTAATAAAGCGTTGGTCTGTTTTTTACAATTTTGAAGATATGTTTCTATGTTTCCACGCTTTCTAGACAATTTACGTTATTTGCTCGATTTGATCCATTGTTAAACAATTCTCTAAATCGGTTAATAGAGCCTGTTGAAAAAAATAATTGCAAACTGTGAAAAATGTTTCTGTAAAATTATCAATAAATATTTTATAAGTTTTATCACATACCTGACACTCTTGATTTATCTTGTCAGAATATGGATTTTCATAATCCCATAAACGTAATAAAGAAAATAATCGCGAGACGCAATGCTGGACAGAATTGCTTTCATCTGTATAGCTGGACTGAGTTATTATAATTTTCTTTAAATTTCCTTCTGCCCCTCAAATGGCTCAGAACACAAAACGCTGCAAAATAATCAGAATTATAATATAGATTGAAAATTACTTGCATACTAATAAAAGAAATTAAAGTTACTAGGATATTTATTATTCGAGTGTATCAACCCTCATTAAATACCAGCTTATTATTAACACTAACCTTCTCATGTAAGAGGAATTAATTAATAATTAATAAAAAATACATTGTTCCTACAACTTCTTTCTATATAATATCTTGTTTCTCATTTAATTTATTTTTAACAAAATCAATGTTCATCAGCTTTTAAATACAATTTAATTTTTAATTTATACTGTAATTAAAGTTTGACTTCTCTAAATATTACAAGTCTTTATTTCAATTTTGCTCACAGAGTACTGACATAAGAAAAATTGAAATAAAGACTTAAAATTTTTAGAAAAGTCAAACTTAACTCTCAGTATAAATTAAAATTCAATTGTATTTGAAAACTAAACTACGTTGATTTTGTTTGAAATAAATTTATATAATCAATCACGGTTACCTATTTGCAACGAGACGTATACCGCAACTATGCCTTGCAGCCTTGGGAATCTGTCTGTGATGTCCGTTCTCCTGTGCGATCTCTACTGTCGCATCTTGCCCTGCATGATTCTTGCTAGATCTTGAAAGTCACGAGCACAAGCTGAGAGCAAATCCGTTGTTTCTGAATAAATAAATCTGTTTTTTATAGATGAATTCAGCTGCTGTCTACTTGATGCTACAAATGCTTCTAAGCATTCCTCTTCTCCTTTCTTTCAATGAAAAAAGAATAAGAAGAAGAATGCTTAAAAGCATTTACAACATAAAGTGGACCACAATGAAAATTATTTCTAATAATATAATACAGAGTAAGTTTTATTTCATGTACTACCTTTTTATTTTAATATGCTTACGATTTCCAGTTATCGTCACAAATCAACGCAATTATTATTCAGTTTTTATTCCTCATTAGATGCTGAACAAAGACAAAATGTTACTGTGCCGATTTATGTCGCTAAAGCTCGGTCTATATAGGCCGCAGTTCGCAAAACGCAAGACACACGCACAGTCTACGTGTCAATCTAACTTCTCTGTTATAGAGGTTAGATTGACATGTAGATTGTGCGTGTGTCTTGCGTTTTGCGAACTGCGGCCTATGTAGACCAGGTTTAACTGGAAATCGCAATCATATTAAAGTGACAAAGTAGAGCACGAAATAAAACTCACCCAGTACTACTAACCTTCGTAGGTACCTTCGTACAGCACACACAATTTTTTGCAGACGATCTCCGGGGAGAAAGAAAAAATCCTTGATGCTGCTTTCCGGCTGCTTTCCAACATATTCTTGACACTACTCTTATCACTACTTAACCTTGAAAACACTACGTTGCGACCGTTTCAACACGGCGGTGGCTGTGTTCGGTGGAGATAACTGCGTTGTCATATAGACACTTACAGACGTAAATCCGCTTTATGTTTTTGGCTGCAAATGTACGAGTAAACACCATCAGATTCACAAATTTTATAACACGTTGTTTCCTCCGCCGAACGAAGCTATTATCGAAACCGCGATCGTGAAACTTGCCGCAGACGCGGAGTCCGCAGTTCCGCGACTTCCGCGGCGTCGACTCATTCGTTGTCTTGTCCAATCAGCCAATAAAATGCGCGGAAAGGCGTAAGAATACATACGTTTACATGCGCATTTCACGTGCTTCCGTGAGTTTCTTTATTGTATGTATGCAATAAGGAATTACGTAATGTATTTTATATTACATTTTTATTATAATATGCAATAAGATACATTTGTATTGTACGTCTTCTAAACCGAAAATTTTTTTATATTCCAGAAATTGTGTGCCAACAAAAATTTCAATCTCTTTCGATGAGATATAAATAAAAACAGAAATATCATTTTTGTGATACACATTGGGCAAAATAATTTTTTCTAATCCCTTCTTTATACCTATAAATACATGTACGCACCTTTGCAGTTTTCCGATTACTAATCATTACTTATTGTAGCTTTCGATGATGCGCAGTGCCTAACAAAGTTTGAGCTGTTTTAGGTGATAACATGTGCCCCTCTTTCCTTAATAATAATAATAATAATAATAATTTGGTTACCACATTTAGTCTCAAAGTATCTAAATTTTTTAAGGTTTACTCTAGAATTTTATCGTTAATTCCTCTCTTAGATTCTAGTGCGTTTTGAAAGCACGCGAATTTATCGTCATTAACAACTAGAAAGTCCTCATCTATCTCTTCTTCTATATTTACGTTACGGCATTATCAATTGCATCAATATTCACTTAATTAGTATTTTGAATTACTATTGAAGCATCTTCATTAAAAGCGCGTCTATTATCTCGGGCGCGCCCACGCGCGCATCTGCAACATTTTCACTTGTTCTCGAAAGGGGGAGAGGCCGGCGAACATGTTCAGACGTGTTTCAAGGATTGTTGACGAAATCGGCTGTTTTTGTGCATTTTTTTACGAACGAATCCTCGCGCTACGACAAGTAAAGCGAACATCTAGGCGATTAACAATAAGACAAGGTCCTCTACTAATTTTTGGAATGTAAAGAAATGTTCGCTTTAAAGGATGTAAAACACAAATGTATCTTATTGCATATTTATAATAAATATTATGTAATTTCCTTATTGCATACGTAAAGCCGGCGCCAGACTATGCGCGATTCACGAATCCGATTCACGAAAACGCGCATAGTCTGGCGCCGGCTTAATAGGTCTGTTCGTGTTGCTTGCACTTTTTACTTAGAACCTCTGCTTTCTCTTTCTCTATGCTTAATGTATATTTATCTCATTTGAAGTGTAAAAATTTTTGTGAATTGCAAGCAACAGTAACAAATTTATACTCACAATAAAGAAATTCACGGAGACGCGACAAGTGCAAATCTAATTTCATGTATTATTACGCCTTTCTGCGCTTTCGATTGGCTAATAGGATAAAACGACGAGCGAGTCCGCGCCGCGGCAGCCGCGCCAGCCGCGCCAGCGGCCAGCCCCGGATTCCGCGGTGAGTTTCGCGCCATTTCGCGGTTGTTGATAATGGCTGTGTTTAGTGGAAATGTCTTGTAAAATTTGTGAATTTGATGGCGTTTACTCGTATTTCGGTTAAAAATAAAGCGAATTTACGTCTGTAATGTTTGTATGACAGCTATCTCCACCAAACGCAGCCACCGTCGCGCCGTGTCAAAACCGTTCGCAATGTATAGATTAGGTTAACTTTAAGGTTATGTGATAAGAGTAGTGTAAGAATATATCGGAAAGCAGCCGGATAGCAGCATCGAAGATTTTTCCTTTCTCTCCGGAGATCTTTTGCAAAAAATTGTGCGTACGAAGACGTCTACGAAGGTTAGTATAAAGTACAGGATGGGTTTTTATTTCGTGTTCCACCTTTTTTCTTTAATGTGATTGCGTTTTCCAGTTAGCGACATAAATCGGCACAAGTATCATTCTGTCTTTGTTCAGCATCTAATGAGGAATAAAACTGAATAATAATTTGCGTTGATTTGTGACGATAACTGGAAATCGTAAGCATATTAAAATAAAAAGGTAGTACATGAAATAAAACTTACTCTGTATTATATTATTTAGAAATAATTTTCATTGTGGTCCACTTTATGTTGTAAATGCTTTTAAGCATTTTCTTCTTATTCTTTTTTCATTGAAAGAAAGGAGAAGAGGAATGCTTAGAAGCATTTGTAGCATCAAGTAGACAGCAGCTGAATCATCTATAAAAAAGAGATTTATTTATTCAGAAACAACGGATTTGCTCTCAGCTTGTGCTCGTGACTTTCAAGATCTAGCAAGAATCATGCAGGGCAAGATGCGACAGTAGAGATCGCACAGGAGAACGGACAATCACAGACAGATTCCCAAGGCTGCAAGGCATATTTGCGGTATACGTCTCGTTTGCAAATAGGTAACCGTGATTGATTATATAAATTTATTTCAAACAAATCAACGTAGTTTAGTTTTCAAATACAATTGAATTTTTATTTTATACTGAGAGTTAAGTTTGACTTTTCTAAAAATTTTAAGTCTTTATCTCAATTTTTCTTATGTCAGTACTCTGTGAGGCAAAATTGAAATAAAGACTTGTAATATTTAGAGAAGTCAAACTTTAATTACAGTATAAATTAAAATTAAATGTATTTAAAAGCTGATGAACATTGATTTTGTTAAATAAATTAAATGAGAAACAAGATTTATATAGAAAGAAGTTGTAGGAACAATGTATTTTTTATTATTATTAATTAATTCCTCTTACATGAGAAGGTTA